>JAQFVV010012396.1:10588795-10886295 GCA_028023455.1 Epiperipatus broadwayi
AAAGATTTGGATTATATATTTGTTTAATAAGGAAAATTATAATGTTCTTTAATAGATTGAACTCAGAACGTAATTTTTGATCAGTGAGATATAAAATACATATCAATGCAATCTAGAGAGATGAAAACTATTAAAAACATTAACAATTGATGGTCCTTGACTATTCAGTAACACTCTAAAATTAAAATATCTGTTTATATTGTTGAGACTTTTATTCTCTTCTATAGTTTTTTTGATCAATTTCAAAATTATAGTTTATTACATCATTAGTCTTTTTTTTATATCATTTTACAAAATACCAGATACCTAATTCTTTTCAATGTGATCATTTAAAATATTTTCATATTCCTTCTTTTCTTCCACACTTTGTCTTGTCTCAATTAAAATTTTACTGATAATTTGCTGTTTTGTTTTGGTGTTTTTTTATGATGACATATGTATGGGTTATAATACTCTACCTTCTAGTAATCTCTTCGTCAATCTTATCAATTTCAAAGTTTGTTAATATTGTAAAATGATTTGCAAGTTCAAATTTAAATTTATTGAAGTGTTTCTTAAGGTCAAAACTTATTAATTATGAATTTCATAAAATAAATAGCACCTTTCTTTACAAATAAATATATACTGATAGGAATATTTATATTTAAAAAATAAAATTTATAGTAATTCTTCTACCAGAGATATAATTATGCATACTTATTAATTATAAAGAGCATCACATTTTAATAACTGTGATATTTTTCATCTTTTTTATACTTTAAAATTAAAGCTTAAAATAAAATCTGGGTCAACATATAAATAATTTATAACTAATTAGTAATAAATAATATAAAAACTCTGTCAGATAATGAAAATTATTCTACACGAATAAGCGTGATAAACAGAACGGCCAAAATGCAAAAACATTAATTATAAACAACAATTTGCCAACGTTGCAGCATGATTCTGGTATACAGTACCTGAAAGCACTTAGCAAATTGTTGTTTATAATTAATGTTTTTGCATTTTGGCTGCTCTGTTTATCATAGTTAATTCATGTAGAATAACTAATTAGTAATGTTTAAGATTTTGAAATGGTTAATGAAATCCTATGAACTTTGCATTATTATAGTTTATCATTCAAAATTTTTCTCATTATATATAAAATCATCTACAAAAAATTACCCTTATTCCTTCAACATAATGATTGGCCCAAATTATCAGTTTTAAAATGATCTACAAATTTACATGTCTCTTAGGGAATATTAGTGATTAAGAAAAAGAGAATATTCTTAAACCAACTTCACTGTAGTCTAGGCAATATATTAGATGGACATTGTGGCATCTCCCCCTCTAATTCAAGTCCTGATTTGCCTTCAAAATTCTAGATAAAATAGTTTGTAATGAGTACATCTAGAATCAATCAATCTATTTTAGAGAAAAAAATTTGATTCCCACCTCCACTTCCTTGAAGTATAAAAGAAAGGGACTGTTTTCTCACTAAAAGAATTCCAGCAAAAACTAAATGAAATACCAGATACATGTCTTCCTGGAATACATAGAATACCAAGATTTGTATTTGTTTATCTAAACCATTTTAACTTCCAATATCTTTCAAACTTAGCAAACTTTTTTTAACAAAAAGTACATAGAATACAAAACCCAACATCCATGTGTCCATTAGAAATCAAGGTGCTGGAATCAGTCATCAAAAATAAAAATAGAATCACAACTTTTTTAAAAAAAAGGCTCACCAACTAATCAAGCAAATTTTATATTTAAAATAACCATAGATTATATAAGGTGCAACAAAAAATACAGTCTGATTATAATTATTTTAGACATGAAATCTGCATTTTATAAAATCTCAATTGATATATTAATCAAACTACTTGCCAACACCCTAATCCCAAATCTTTGATAAACATCCTTCAAAATCTTTTACTAAATAGGAAAATATATGTAACCCTAAATGACAAAACTTCACCTCTGATTATATCTCATTTCTCAATCCCTCAGGAATCCCTTGTAACTGCACTGCTGTTCAACACATATATTAATCTATTATTTAAAGCTATAGAAAAAAACTATCAGGAATATATCTTCCTAGCTTTGATATCAACATTTCAAGCATAGCCTTTATGGATAATATCTCAGTATTTTTACAATCCAAAAAATAAATACCACAGTTATTTCAAATACTTTTAGAATATACCAATAAATATATACTTGTCTTTAATATGAAAAAATAATGTGTATAGCAAGTATACACCAGAATGTGCCTTAAAGATCACTTTAACGAGATGCTTAATCCTTTTCTGTTTTTTTTTTTCATCAAGAAACATTGCAATTCTGGCAAAAATCCAGCAAAAACATAAAAAAAAGAAAATAGAAAGCATTGTTAGATTACTTGAGAAATGATCCCTGTCGCATTGCACAAAAGCATTCCTATTTAATGTTCTAATCATGACAAGAATTGCATGCTCTACATCAAAGCTTTTACTAACCACATTTATTCAACATGCAGAAAACTTTTGTGGAATAAATGTACAGCAGCCATCTCAAATAAATGTTTACAAAACCATATTTCTCACAATCGACTAGAACTATATAATACATACCCATTCAGAATACAAAAACACAACATAATCTCATTATGTGCTAAGAGTTTCAGAATCTAAAAATCATCTATAAAATTACATCTATCCCCAATCCCAAAATATTGGAAATATCTTTTAAACCCTTTATTATCTATTCAAAATTCCCCC
The DNA here is from genome assembly GCA_028023455.1 of Epiperipatus broadwayi. Classification (NCBI taxonomy): domain Eukaryota; kingdom Metazoa; phylum Onychophora; class Udeonychophora; order Euonychophora; family Peripatidae; genus Epiperipatus; species Epiperipatus broadwayi. The sequence goes on from JAQFVV010012396.1 coordinate 10,591,543, forward strand.
TCCACCTTTCAAATAAATATAAATATTGGAAAGTGTACTCATTGGTCCATCCATTCTCACCATTATGAAGTAAACCCCATATTAAACATTATCAACAAACAACTATGTCACAAATGTAAATTCTGGTCATTAGAACTAAACTATTTAGATTTCTTAATAAAATTAAACTTTGAATCACTGCCTACACTACCATTCTACAGATTTAAAAGAGAACACAATTGTGATGCTGTGCATACTCTTTGTCACAAAGAGATTTAAACACAACCACATATTTTTTTCTGAATGCCCAGATCTTGACAAAATCAGAATGATGATCTTTATAATCTTCAACAATAAAAATGAAAACATCAATAACCTTATAGGGTCACTTGCGAAAAAGTATTAACCCATTTTCATGACAATGCATCCATCCTTTTTTCCCTATGGTGTAAGAAATGTACATTTGTATATAACAATAATTGTAGAAGACATCCAAATACTTTAACTGATAAAATCAAAACAATATATCAAAGAGATAAAAAAAAATCATTGAACAAGCCAAATACATGGTCCTTAATGTGCATAAGCTCAAGCCTTTAACAAGATACAATAATCTCTGAACTGTTATAAATCATGAAAAATAATATATAACAATTACAACAAGCAATTTCAGTTTTCTGTGTAAATTAATGTAAAACTTGTGAACCACATGACTATTATTCCAATGTAAAAAATGTTCAGTTATATCATATTGTATTTCTTTTTTCTGGAAGTTTTATTTGCTCTCTGTTTATTATATCAACTGCTATCACTCTGCTCTGTATTGCTCAATGGCATGTTGACAAATCTATAAGAGTAACTAAAGTGGCATATAATAATGTCTTTTGAAAGATATATATATAATGATATACTCATTTTCATAATAAGCTAATATTATAGTGCTTCAGTGCTTTCACTTATATTAATTTTAACAATAGATTTTAAATCTAAAGGCTTTAAAATCTAGAATGTAAACTGGATTAATGAGCCCAGTCTCAGAAAACACATATTTCATTTACTTTCCTCCATATTAATAATTGCCCTATTCTTTAGTCATCTGTTAATTTGAATGAAAAAAAATAAACAATTTGTACATTAAATATTATTACATTTAATTAATTCAAAACCAATTTCGTACAATTAGTATGGCCTGATTTATATAAAAATATTCAATAAATGAATCTACATATATTATGTAAAATAACAATTAGTGGAAACAAGTATACATATATTATTCTACCTATAATCTTACTAAGTCGAATCCACTAAGTTCGTGTTTCATTACGAAGCTTAAGCAATGTTAGCATTTGAATAAATGACTGTTTGAAACTCTGAGTGATAAAATGTTTTGACAAGTGGTAAGATTTAATCATAGTATTCCATTGAAAAATTATTACTCTATCTTCTGGTAGAGAACTTTAAAATATATATATATGACTATTAAATAGTAACAAGTGATTTCAGATTATCATGTATCAAAAGATTTATATTCAGTACCTACACAGAGAATAATAAAACGTCAAGCGTTGTTAGCCGAGAGGTCATCGCAGCCGCCTTGCAAGCAAGTAGTTGGTTGCAGACGGTTGTGGGCTCGTCTCCCGGTCGATGCTATGACATATAAAAATAAAAAAAAGAATATAAAATATAATTTGAACTGCAATAAATTATGTAGCCGTATCTTGAACCGTAGCGTTTTTTTTTTTCAGCCAACCTAAAATTAATTTTTGAGTGAAGTAATTAATCAAAATAAATTTCAATAAACAGACTTAAAAAACATATAGTGTTAAAATAGAATTAAAATCACACACACCCCTTCAATCAAATTATTTCATTGAAATATTTTTATTATTCTTCTTAGGTCTCTACGAATTGGAATTTCTATATAAGCTTTACGCCATGTTCCGGCTAACTACAATGACATTTGCATCGATTTATCATAAAATCCGTATTAAAAAAATGTTTTCAATATGAATTTACAGAAATTACTATCGAAATGCTTGTACAGAGAACCGAAAGAAGCTAAATTACAAAGAGATAATTCATTTCATTTACAAATATGCTTTTTTATATACTATTAATGAAAACAAAAGTGGATATGAACATTTTTGAAGAGTGTTGTAAATAAATTTAAAAAAAAAAGCAAAAACTATAATTTCTTAACATAAAAATAAATGTCCTATCAATTAGCTATAATTACTATATTTTAGCAGGTAGTAAATACTGATTAATTCACGGTATGGATATGCTGATTATAAAAACTAGAAGAACGCGTTTTACTTCCGATGATTTCCCCCAGATGTTTTTAACACGCAGTATAATACAAACATCACTGAAATAATGAATAATTAAAAAAAGTAAATACGTGCATTAATAAAATAAATAGTAATTAAATATGTATTCTTGCCAAGAAATAAAAAATAAAAAAACAGTAAAACTACAATAATTTAATTACCACTTATATGCTAAAAATAAATGCGAGTAAGTTTCAGCAAAGAAAAACAGTGTAATGCAATTAAATATAATTACGTTAATATGAATACAAAAGCTAGATATGATAAAAACAAATAGCATTTACGTACTCGCATCCTCCAGACGTTAAGATAGAAAAAATAATACTAATACGTTTATTGTTGTACTTATTACCTTTAGAGGGCAGGGCAATCTTTAAAGGTCTTTCAAAAAAAAAAAAATCTAAAAATAAAAACGCTTTTATTTTTCATTTTTTCGTTTGTTTTGCATATTTTTTTTAATTAAAAAATCAAATGAAGAAAAGAGGTATACTAATTTAATTAATTTTATATTTTCATCTTAATTATTTATTAAATCAGCGTATTTTCAAATACCGGTAAACTCTTAAAAGCTGTCTGCTGATTTTGCAGCTAAAAATATTTTCAGCGCGGATTGCGCAAGAGTTAAAATGGGAATATCTTCTACAATGGCAGACTCTTCGATTATTCATTAATTACTTATTGCTTTCGTACACAATACTCGAAACACTGATTTGTCGTCACATAATAATTTCATAGTACATATGACATTTAACCACAACGGAAACATCGTTTTGTTAATTACATTTTCTTGCAATATATATAAAAAAGAAACATGATTATATCTATAATATTAAATCGTAGTTATTTACTGATCTTTATTTATTTTTTTAAAAAAATGTCATCCGAACATCATTAATCAAATTTCGATAGTACAGTTGTGTAGGTATGTTGGTGTAGAGCGCTAAGATTTAGTCATCGCTTTAACAAATTCTAATTTTTCTTATTTAAAGCTATCATAATTGCATAAAAGAGGTTGTTTTTTTTTTTTAAAAAAAAAAAAAAGACGAGCTTACTCTTATATAATAAGTGCGGGGGAGGGGGGAGTTTAAAGTCTTTGATCTACTGTTGGTATTTGAAAACTGTTTTATCTACTGAAAAAAAATGATCGCCATTAACGAAGTATCTAATAACCTTTATAATGCATTCAAAAATTACAGGATAATTGCAAAATTATTTTCTCTTATAAAGTTGGAGACGCCAAATTCAAAAGGTTTAGTTTTATGTTGTCCTTTGTGAGGTACATTAACACGATAGACCATTTTTGACCGATTTATCTCAATCCCTGTTTTAATAATATTTTAATATTCCATCTCTTTTTTTCTGAGGATCATTAGAAATAGAATTGATGATTATGATTTTAGTAATAATATTTTTTAAAAAATGGAATTATATGTTAACTATTGCTGAATTTTGATGTAATCTGAAAACCAGTGAAATATTATCTAGGAAGCAGATTCTCTTTTTATTAATAATATTTGTGCGCGTATGTATGTGGATTATATGTAAATAAAGTACATAAGCACTTAAAGAAGATGAGTAAACAATAATTTAATTGTTTCTTTCAAAGGCTACAGGTATGTGAGATTATATGAAAATAATAATTTGGGAAAAATAAAATTGCATTAAATTATTAGAAAATAACATATAAAATAATATGTAAAAAAGAAAAAAATTATTTAAATAATGCTTTTATGTAAATAAATGACTTTTAGAAAAATAAAGTAACCCACCTCTCAGTTTAATTTGCCATTCTTAGAAATTCTGGAAATTGCAGGAATATTGTTTCATAAAAGCATTTGAGGCTCAAATAAATCATAAAAATCAGAAAGATCTCAAATGCTTTATCAAATGACAATATTCGTGCAATTTCTAATTGGTTTATAACAAGTGTAAATTCTTCAGATCTCTGATATTTGGGATAATGGCAAATTAATCCGAGAGATGGATTGCTTTGTTATTTTTCTACTTTTTAGTCTGCTATTTATATAAAAGCTTTTTAAAAAAACAAAAAAAACAAATTATATATCTTTTTTTTTTTTTTACTTTTTAGTTATATTTACATATTTAAAAAAAAAGATTAATATACAAATATTTGTCAAGCATTGTTAGCCAAGAGGTCATCACAGCCACATTGCAAGCAAGTAGTTGGTTGCATATGGTTGAGGGTTTGCCTCTCGGCCGATGTTATGACATATGGGGGAAAAAAGTATAATTTAATAATAAGATGTGAAAATTATGCTAATAAATGAATTCTAAGTTTAAATATTGTGATCATCAACTATATAAAAATATTTATATATTGCATTTTAATTAATTTAATAAAGTATGATTTAAATCAATATTAACAAAATTTTAATCTACAAATGTAGCATTTCCATTGACTCAGTTGTTAAGAAGGTTTGGGAAGTGTAAAGATATTGTGTTTGAGTTCTAAATGGGAACAGATTTTTTTTCATTGTTAAAAAGTCAAAAATGTTAATATATGGACGTGCAAACAGAAACATTCATAGTTAGAACAAGTTAATATAAAAGCTTTAATAATAGTTTATAACAGACCCTATATGAATAGTGCATGATATTTTGAAAATATTGACTTTATAATCACTTGGAATATATAAAATTTTCAACACATACATCAAACATATATAATATACAGTGTGTATTTGTGTGTATATAACATAGTGATATAACATTATTTACAATATTTCAATTCATTGTCACAATATTATACTGTTATAAAAGTACCTCAAATTTACATTAAACTATTTATTTGAAAATAGGTTTGTTAATTCTAAAAAAAAATCTTCAAGAAAGATATTGTGATCAAACAATACAAAAGCATCTGGTTATCTTAAGGTTTGCTATTTTTGCCATTCATTATATTAAAAACCAGAAGCTACTCATTATTGTAGACAACCATCTGAAAATCCCATTTTCTTTCTTCAATACTCACACTTCCTTCCAAATTTGCACTTTCTTTTAGCGTATACCAATAAGTACACATTTATCAAAATCACACTTTTTTTTATTTTTTGCCATAATATTCTATAAATAATACAATTTATCCAAACCGCTTCAAACACTTTTTAACAAAACTCTTTATTTGTACATATATATATATACACCGATGTTTCAACTGACTTGCAGTCTTCTTCAGAGGAATTTTATTTTAATGCAGGTCAGTTGAAACATTGTTGTATATATATGTACAAATAAAGAGTTTTGCTAAAAAGTGTTTGAAGCGGTTTGGATAAATTGTAAGTACATATTTAGTTTAATTATTTTTCTTTTAATTAATCTTAATAAAAAACAAATAATCAAATGGTTTTATTGTTCAGAGGTTCATAAGAAGTTTGAGCATTGGAAATACCAGAATTTGGAATTAACCTGACATCCCTACACTTCAGAATGTAACATTCTGTAGCTATACTAAACCATACAGGGCATTTGTCCCAATAAATAATCATTATTCATTTATCTCAAAACTTCACCTTACCTTTTTCATTTTCTTACAAATTCACATTTTTATAGTTTTGACTCTTTTTACTCTTCTCTAAACATGCAAGTCTCTGTCTATATGTAGTTTAATTCCAAATTAAATAAGGTTTTGTTTTAAATCTGTTCCGGTTGAATAATCTTCTAATCCTATTTTAAAAGTCTGACCAGTTATTACTTTTTCTATACTCAGTTAAACAACTTTTAATATGTAAAGTACATATAGTGAATTTATTATCATATATTAATTAATAGTAATTATGTAATACATTAAATCAGGATGCAAGTATTAATCATCATCATTCTTTATGCAGTCACTTATCATAAAAGTTGAACCCAGTATAAAACAAATAATTATATATATATATAATGTGGTAGAAATTTCAAATTGTTATAGTCATAATTAATTAATTAATATATAAATAAATTTTTCTAATCTTTCAGTTTACAATGGTTAGGTTGACCAATAAATTTATTTTATAATAGTGGAGCTTTAATAGACTTTTAAAAGTATCAAGGAAAATATATTTTGTTTTTCTTTATTGAGCTGATTCTTTTAGGAGTCTATTAAAGCTACACTATTGTAAAGTAAAATTTATTGTTCAACATAACTATTTTATACCGAAGGAGCAGAAAATGACATTATATAGATATTATAACCTAAAGAATATGCTGATGAGGCGATCGATCATTGACATAACACAGATCAATTACTAGATATAATGCCAAAATAATAACACTATGGAATAAGCTTAGAGGGGTTACTAAATGTTATATGCTATAATAAAAAGAAGTCCCAAGGGTAATACCAGCAATTAATAAACATAAATATAATATGCAATGTTTAGCAAATTTTAAGAGGAAGAGAACTCTTAACTCACTCTCACAAATTTGGGAAGACTCTTAATATTGGAAGTATATATCATAGAATGGTTAGGTTATTATAAATCCTTTTCTTTCTAATTCCTCTTCATCATCAGTATTTCATTGTCATGATTAGATCAACATCTCTATGTTTTCTTATATTTGTGCCACATCTTGAAATTAATTTTGTTTTGCAAAACAATTTCTTTAATAGTCACTTCTATAAATTAAAATTTCAGGGTTCTGTAATTAAAATTTTATAATACTAAAAATTTACATTTTTTTTTTCATATAAGGATTATTAGGCAATGAATGGAGTAATAATATGGTGAGACATACTCTTGTTCATAAGATAATGTCTACCTAAATAATAATAATAATAATAATAATAATAATAATAATAATAATAATAATAATAATGATGATGATGATGATGATGATGATGATGATAAATTTTAAAGAAAATATTTTACTTAAAATAAATACATGAAAAACTCTTAATTTGGAATAAAAAAATATACTAGAATAACATTTAGGTATAATTAGCAGATAAGGAATTTCATGGCCACTCAGAATACCACACCAAAAATAATGTCACTGTTTACACTTATGATGTAACATCAAAACAACAATCTTCTGAATAAAACTTTTAAAGCAATTAAACTTATAAAAGTTCTTATAAAATGGCTCTGGGGGTGTATTAACATTTAAATATCAAGCCCTAACTAAATTAGTTTACTAAAAAAATTAACTTATTGAAAAAAAAATAGTATAATTCAGCCTTATCAATTTCAAATCCAGAAATTTCATGAGTAAAGAAAAAGGAGGACAATAACCAATCTATTAAATTTCTGGATTTGAAACTGGTATGACAAAATTATATTGGTTATTTAGTAATTATAAAATCTCTTAGTGATAGTGGTTATCACACTCAAAAACTCCATTTCAATATAAAATGGCAGCCTTTAAAACCTTTTTGTTTAGGAGTTCAAAACTTTGTAAGTTTGAAGCCAATAGAAAAATAATTTACAATGTTATAAAAAAAGATTTAATTAAAGTCAGTTATTCTAGAGTAATGCTTGACAAACATATGAAAATTTAATATGACATAAATTTCATAGAATATCTAACTCTAAACCATGAATTTTTATGTGTTATATATTTCTAATATAGTTACAAAAATAATATTGATTATGCACATGGACTTTAATACTGGTTTGAGATGCCCTTTATCTCTAAATATACTTATTAACATTTCTAAAAATAAGATTAAAGACAATGATAAGGCTCAATTGGTATACACCCTAGATTGTCAATTTTGCAATACCTGATACTATGGAGAGAAACATACAAAATTAAAATCTAGAATCACTCAGAATTCTCACTTATATAACAGAGCTAAATTCAACAGCACTTATAGCTCAGTATTTGTAGACAGTGGGAAAAAAATCTGGTCATTTCTGTAAACCTGATGATGTTAAAATGATCTCTTTTACAAAGTAATAATCAGATTTTTAATGAAATGGAAGGCTAAAGAGTTGTGAGTTGGAATAGTTTGAAGCCTGTCATTAAAGTATAAAGATTAGCTATCTTAATATAAAGCTGAGTACTGATTATATATGTGTGTGAGGATAGTAATCTAGACCAACTGATGATTGCTGGTTTAGCATGAAATACATATATTGGTGATTATTTATCTTTTCAATATGTGTGTGATCAGGTGGGTCAGCAATATGAGATGGCACTGAGAGTGGTGGGTCATGTGATAGTCTGAGTTCAAACCCCACATATATTACATATATAAATGCAGGTTTAAGCCTGTACAATGTATTAAAGTAATAATAAAAAGACAAAATTAAAGAAGCATGCACACAATTCTAAAAACTCCATAAATATGAGTTAATAGCATTCCCTCCACAAACATTGATTATTTAATCTAATGACATGGTCAACCTTAGAATCAATTTTTCACTTGCAAATATGCTAATATGTATGGTAATCAACAACTAGTTTGGTGTATGTTTGTACGCATGTGAATATGCTAATGTATTTGTTCATGTTCATTATAGTTGTGCTTTAACAAAGATAAGTCATATCAAAAGCCTGACTCAGAAAAATGATAAATATTGTTTTGTATCAAAGATTTATTGCCGTAATAATTGATAATTGTTCACAAATTCTGGTAGAATATATTTTATTACATATATATGTGGGAGGGGGGGGCATTGATATTAGAAATTATAAAGATTTGATTTTTTAAAGATAGATTGTTTTTATTTATATGTAGGTTTTGATTTATTGTAATAATTTATATTGGTATTGGTTGTTTTAATTTCATTATTGAATATCAGTTGGTTTTATGTCTGTAATAGTTCGTTAACGTAATAGATTATTAACATTTGAAAAGGGCACCAAATCAGATGCTGAAAAAGGCTTTTTATGTATATAAAAAATTTGATATTTATATAGCTGTTGTAAAAGGTTATTATTTTCTTATTATTGTTTTATGGAAGAACAGCATAAAGATATTTATTTTTTTCCAATATGATGGTTTTATATAATTCTATATCATTTGGTTATATACCTATTTTAATCCTATAGAAAGTTTATGTAACTGAACTTTTTTGTATTACTTAATTTAGTTATTAATCAAATGTACCTTTGGATAAAAGTAAAAATATTAACAAAAAAAAAAAGAAATCAATAAATGTTGATTTATGAATTTAAAATAGTTGATTTAAAAGAAAATGTGTTGGATTAACTTAATGCAATTGATTATGAAGTAATATTGATGCTTAAATATAATTAGACAATCCAAGGGTGTGTGTGCTGTATAATTAGCTTTAAGAATTACACAATAAAATATTTAATCTTAGTAAAAATTTATGTTTAATTTGGTCTATGCTACATTTTATGAAATTTGTTGAGGATCTTTAACTTAAAAACTTTTTTAAAATATATTTTATCAAATTAAAATATATTTATATGTAAGAATATGCTGTAACTGGAAAGAGTCAATTTTTGTGCATATGCACACATACATAATACGTGTTATATATTTATCAATGAAATAGTGTGAAAATGAATTAGGGATGGCCATTTCTGTAAAATTAAATCTAAGCCAAACAATGGGTGTTTTAATAATATCTTCCATTAACCAGTTTTGTTACATTATCCAAATGCTGTATGGGAAAGATTTTTAGTAATATTAATTACCCCTTGTTTTTGTGTTATCAAAAACATCCAAATTAAAGTTAACATGAATGATTAATATGTATCTGCTATAGATCAGGATATAATAAAATAAAATGGTCTATTGCTCAGGATTTCATTACCAGTTCAAGAACCAGTCGGGATTGAACGGAATCATGATCAATGAACCTTAAACTCCAGGGTCCATCTGTGTATTTCTGAACCAAACTATACAGGTTTATACTGTGATTTAAACAGATATAAAATATATAAATGTAATGATGATTTGTTTGCTAAAGTGATTTGCTAGAACATATTGTTTATCATCACTAATTGTCCACATGTAAAAATTAATAATGTATCTGTGAATCAATAGTCTCCAATCTGGCATTGAAAAGTAGATTTAGATTGGTTAAGATTGACTTTGTCTTGATCCTAAATATGAAATACAAATCAATTTTACAAGAAAAGTACCTGGTATTCTATAAATAAAAATAAGTTGAATTTAGTTTTGTTTATCATTAAGAATAATTTAATATTTGATTTAGCATTATTTAAAGATGTCTACGTAAATATACGTAGTACCTATTAAAAAATTCATTTACAATCTAAGAGTATCATTCAACTATGATCAGTTTTATAACAATTATATATTATTATATATTAAAGTTTAATTTGATTTTTTTTTACACAGGACATTAATTTTTCACTAAAATTCTACTATCTATTGTAATATATAGGGTAGGTGAGCACAGACTTTCACACGACCCACCACTCTCCACACTATCTCATAACACTGATACCCTTGAACACATATATGTTGAAAAGATAAATAATCACCAATATACATATTTCATGCTAAACCAGCAATCATCAATTGGTTCAGATTATCATCTCCACACATATATGCTATAAGTGCTCCGATATATATTAAGATAGCCAAACCTCATACTTTAATGAACCGGCTTCAATCTACTCCACACTCCAACTCTTCAACCATCCATCCAATTGAAAATCTGATGACAGGATGAAAAGTGACACATTTAGTTGTCAAATCACAGCAAGAAAAAAAAATATTTAAAAGTTCACTTTCTTTTATGAACTCTTTTCTCTGTTTTAATTTCTATTATTAAATATTTTACTAGTTTCTATTGTGATATCAATTGTAATATATTCAGTCATAAGGTTTCAATAATTACTGTCATATCTTAATATCTGAATTAGATTTTTGATTTTTTTGTTGATTTGTCACTCAACTTTTTTGTTTACTGAAATTTTGTTAAAAATCTAGAATTTTGTTCTTTATACTGATATATTTGGTTTGTTTATACTGATTGATATATATATAAATAATCAAAATTACTCCAAATTCACAACTCAACCAGAGTAGCCAAGAAAATAAACTCTAAAACACTACCAATGGTTTCACTGCTACAAGCAGACTTCTCAAATGTAAAGAACTACAAAATAACACATTTAAACTAAACATTACCCACAATTCCACTTACTTCCCATCCACTCTTAATATTACAAGAACTTGTAAATAAGTTAACTGCTTCAGAATCATAAGTTTTTAACAATAAAGCTTCTTTAATTCTTTTAATTTCATTTCTTTCAAAGATACAACCTTAGCTTCATCAAAATGAATAATGCAGCCTGTATCTTTTACATGAATATATAAGGCAGAACTAAGATATTTATTTCTAACCCTACTTTTATGTACCTTTATTCTTTCATTTAAACTCACACTATTCTGACCTATATATACCTTCTTACATAAATAAGAAATAATATAAATTACAAGTTTTGTCTTTCTATAAAATTGAATGTAAAAACAGCAATTTGTTTGGAAATAAGAAAATTGCTTGGAAAGGGGGTATTACTTTGAATAATTTATTAAATAATACAAAAGAAATTTTTGTTAGAAAGACTATTCCTGGAGTAGTATATATTATTCCTTGTTTTTGTAGGAAAGTCATAGTATTTTGCATTTAAATGAAAGAATAAAGGTACATAAAAGTAGGGTTAGAAATAAATATCTTAGTTCTGCCTTATATATCCATGTAAAACATACAGGCCACATTATTCATTTTGATGAAGCTAAGGTTGTCTTTGAGAGAAATGAAATTAAAAGAAGAATTAAAGAATCTTCATTATTATAAATTTATGATTCTGAAGCAGTTAACTTATTTAAAAGTTCTTTTAATATTAAGAGTGGATGAAAGGTAAGTGGAATTATGGGTACTGTTTAGCTTAAATATGTTGTTATTTTGTAGTTCTTTATATTTGAGAAATCTGTTTGTAGCAGTGAAACCATTGGTAATGTTTTAGAGTTTATTTTCTTGGCTAGTCTGATTGAGTTGTGAATTTGGGGTAATTTTGATTATTTATTGACTACTTTAGCTTTATGCTTTATATATATATATATATATATGTTAAAACGAAGATTTGCACGGGTTAAATATATAAAATACATATTTTGCGGGTTCATCCGTGTTAAAAACTTATATATATATATACTAATGACAATTTTAAATCATTAATAATTTTTATTAGTCATTCATTAGACTACAGATTATCCACTTAATGATTAATATTTCTGAAGTGTAATTTTTACTACATCATTCCCACAAAAGAGAGGGACTGGTTGTATCCACTTTTAATATCTTGTGGAAGGGTGTAATCATAAACATATGATCAAAGACATGAAAAAGATGTATAATCCCATCAAGTTGCATATTTCATGCTGAACCAGCACTCATCAATTGGTCTAGATCAAAATTTCTTATACATATCTTTATCACTTCAATATATTTAGATAGCCAATTTTTCTACAGTTTGATAAGTATCAAACATACTGCCCTCACAACTTTTATACAAACTACTTGATGGAAGTATATTAATATTTTTATAAGTCATTTATTAGACTAGAGATTATCCATTTAATGAATAATATTTCTGTAGTATAATTTTCACTACATCACTCTCATGAAATGTAGGGATTATTTTCTATCCACTTTTAACACTTAGTGGAGTGGTGTAGTCATAAACATATGGCCAAAAACATGAAAAAAATGTATGATACCCAAAATGGATATTTTGTGCTGAATCAGCATTTAACTGTTGGCTCAGACCACAATATCTTCATATATCTTTATCATTGTTCCATATATATTCTAACCCAATAAAAATTTAATTTCCTCTGTTTATTCTGTAATTATTTATTAGTTTAGTTTGCACTTATGACACTAATCATACTCTGAGCTGTATTAGGTTATTTTGTCTGCACTTGTTGACACCAATTTTTCAGGTTGTTATTAAGGCAACCAAAACAAAGCAACATATCCATTATTTTGCCAATATGATCTAAAATACTTTTCATATAATACAATTGTACATTCAATTCTCTTAAGCCATGCCACGATTGTAATAACAACAATAATTGATCACTTATTAATTTAAAGAATAATTATAATAATATTAATCTCAGGGTTCTTTGTTTCATGTAAGGAAATGCTCGGCGGTATTGTGTTGTCGCATATGACTGGCATTCTGGTCGGCTATAGGAAACATTTATTTTACTTAAATTCAATGTGTCTTCATCTCTCATATCAACTGCTATATTATTTAAAGAGATGATAATTCTATTCAATAATGACGTATAATTTTGAATAACACAGCCTTTTTTTTTTTTTTTCAGAATCTCAGTCAGAATGATAAAAAGACAAGGGTGCTTTTTGTGTCCTTCCATCATCCATGACAACACAATAATATAACTAAGATTTATTACTTAGACAATTTAACTAAATGGGAATGGAATAATGTGCAACCAAAGTTAATGGTTTGGGAATAAATTTAGTCTTAAGTTTTCAACTCCATAAATAATTGTCATTAAACTAAATATAATGACATATTCCGATCTGCTCAACTTTATTTATCTGGTATATTAAGTTTTTAAGAATTTGGAATGATTTCGGACTCAAGAAAAGGTTTTGCAAATATTGTGCAAACACTTATATTTAGCATATAAAAACAAAAAAATGAATCTACAACAAATTTTAACAAGACTATAATTTATTATTATCACACAAAAAAATATATGAACATTTATTCAATAATCCCATAGTAATACAAAAATATAAAATATAACTGACATTACTCTCTATACTCTTTTGGTTATGGACTAGAGGTTACTACTTCTCCTGTATGCAATCATATGGATTGATTAACTAAAAGTACATTTCATTACCAATACATTGTTTATTACATTTTGGTAACCTTGTAGAAGCTTTTATTCAAAATTATTGACTAACTATTTTTGTTTTTTGTTTTTGTTTTTTTTTTTTAAAATGATTAATCCCATCATATGCAATACGCAAAATATTAAATTTATTTCTAATACATTTACTTTATTTATGGTCTTTAATGGGATAACCTATTCTAATTATAGGCCAGTTATCAGAAGTTACACTTACCATCTTACATTTAACTTAATGCTAACTTAAGTTATGATACAAATTTTATTCATACGTATAATTTTAAATATGAGTATTATTTAATTACTAATCAGAATTAAATATTGCATTTGAATATTCCTTCAGTAAATAAGCGTTTTAAATTACGCAATTTTAATTACTTTCTCCATTGATTTACTTGTCAAATACTAGCAATATTTAGCAGCACAATACAGATATTGATCTTAGTTACTAACGCCCTATTTATACTAAAGTGGATCTTGAGGAGCTAACACCTCCAATATAACCTTTATCTTGCCCGAACTTTCAAAATTGAGCACAATAATCAACACCTTCCATGGTGGAGCTATCTTTATTTTCACATGAGGAATATGGAATAACCACGAAGGTCTATAAAGTAATCTACTACATTAAAATATTTTGGTGGTTTCTTGCCTCTTACTTGGGCATACAACGAACACACACCAAATACAATCCTCTCCTGGGTTTTAAACTAATGAAGCATACTAAATGCTAGATAAATTCTTGATCGTCCTATCTATGAGAATCGATCACTTGGGCTATAAACATACCTGAACATTATATTTAAAATCTTCCTCTCATGGAAAACAAAGCTTTTGGGGAGATCATTTTTCATCCCACAAAATAAATACATTATAATTATTACCTATGCGAATATTAAGCATATACCAATGCTATATCTGGGCAGGATAAGTAAATACACTGATTATAATAAACTTATGTTACCGTGTATACTTTGATCAACATCTGAAATCAATGGACATCATAGAATAAAAGTATAATAATTTTAATTTTAATAAAGGAACATTCAAAAATAGTTGGTAGCATACTATCTTAAACTAAATAAAGTGGATGTGTTATTTAAGAATAATTAGGAATAAATTCCTCAATTAATACAGTATAAATTCGTTTCAAAACTTTAACAAGAAATATTTTGTTATAGCATTTTTTTTTTTAGTTACTTCTGATAATTTTCAATATTTATTTTACCCCTTAAATATCTAAATATTTTTCTTTTACGTATCTAACATACAAATTTTCTACCTACAATTGTATGTAATAATTAAAACATATTTTATAGATTTTTTCTTTCGTGTTAAATATCAACTTAACCTATAATAATTATATTAAAACATACCTTTGTCATTACAAGGCTATTAAATATCACTTGACCATACAGACTTTAACCTATGTGATATAACAAAAAAATACATATCATTTATAACTTAGTTTTAAACAATCATTAATTAACAAGTGCATACTCTCTCATTAGAAAATGTTTTTCTGTTGAACAATTGGTCCAGGTGAAGAGTTTTATCCAGTCGTATTTCACGAAGCAAGTTTAAAAACAATAAACGCATGGTATTATTTCCTTTAAATAAAAGTTTTCTCTTATTTTGTGCGTTTAATAAATTAGGTAAAGAAAAATATAGCAGAATTGAAGATTAATTCTTACTTAAATTAAACTGCTGCAATTTTGGGATCCAAAGAAAATAAAATATACATATTCTAACATAATGAACAGTTGACGATAGACGATAAACATACACAATTCTTTTCTTTTTTATTATTGACGATACGTAAAATTCATATTAGCTAGCTTACTTATGGACGGAAATGCGCAATTTTTCCGAGAGATTATTCTGATAATAACTGCAGCTGATTTACATGTATAGGAAGTTTTAATAAATCCAACTGATGTGTAATATAATATATCATTTATTTTTATCATTAAGTCACTAAGATATTTGGTTTTGTTCATACTTTAGGAATTATAAATTTTTTTTAACGGTAACTTCTCCGTAAGAATGCCCCTATATAACTCTTCCTATATTTACTCTGAGAAAGTTTATATTTTTTCCAAAAAAAATATACATGTGCATAATTTAATCTTATTTATCATTATTATTATTTCCAGACAATTCTTGGTGAATAAAACATATTTTAACGTATGTAACTACATTACTTGTAAAGGCAGACAATATTTAGAAAGAGCGCGAAAATGTTTCTAGTTGATTTTCCTTGGTTTCAAATATTTCTTTCAATTATTTTTTTTTTCTTTCTATACCAAGAAAATATCAATAAATGACATAAAGTTAATAAATAATTAATTTTTTCTTGGAAATCACTTTTTTTCCTTAATTTAGATATAATATAATTTTTCGTGACTCTTTTAGTTACATCTGTCATTTTTGAACTTTAGCGCGAGATGATAAAATTTTAAGTATAAAAGGTTTTTAAATAGGTAGATGGTACAGGAAATCAGGATATCTTATCAAAAAAATTTAGCCACGCATTATATTATTAAAATTTTACTTTGATTACATTTATTTCTGCAAAATAAAATGAAAAAATTGAGTTACCAAATTTCAGTACTGTTCCTTCCTTGAAAACTAAAAGCAGACTATATTTTTTTTCAAAAAAAATGATCTTGACTTTAGCGACCTCTTCCAGAAAAATAATCATTTGATTATAATATAAACAAAAGAAAGGAAAAACCTATTACAATCATATAGTTTTAGTATTATTTAAATAGATTACAAAGTGATTTGACAATAAAAAAAAAATAATAAATACATTTAATTAATGATAATTATCAGTAATTTATAACTCATTTTCTACAAATGGAATTACCAGAAGTTATTGTTCTCTATGATAAGACATTCATCTCTTCTTCCCCTCTACCCATCCAAAATCAATTACTGTTTATGATATTTGTTTTTATACTATATTAATTTGCTTTAATTATTAATATCTTAATTAAATTATTCATGTTCTTTTTAAAAATGATATTGCATTACTAAATCTATTAGTTATTCACCCAAAACATGCCAAAGTGAGTGAATAGCATACTTTATTAATCAATTATTACTATGGTTATTTTATCTTTTTATTTCTTTAAAGAATAGCATTGTTTTCCTGCAGAAATAATGCCAAGTAAACCAAGTGTCAATAACACTAGGTTACAATATATATATATATATATTGTAGCCTTTCTATTTTGCTACATCATTATATGGTTGTAAGTAATGGCCAATTTTAATAAAAATATTTAATTTTATATAACTAATAACAGCCTGTTATTTAATTTGAAGGCAAAGTTAAAATACACTGTTTCCTTAATGTTAAATTTAAGTTAATTTGCTTTAAATAAATATAATCTAGCTAATTTATAAATTTGAAATAAAATTGTTATTTATTTTAAAATAAAAATAAATAATAATTAAAATGATCTAAGGTATTTTAAATCTAATTATAATTATTAAAATTTAATATTTTATATTTATTAATGGTCAAGTTAAAAAAATTGCTATTATTTCTTCTTTTAAAATCATTTAATTAATAATAAAATAAACGAAAAGTGAAATATGTTAATAGGTATGCACACACACATTCATTTAATAATAAAATAAAGTTATTTCCTGGTTCTCAATCCAATTTACTACTTATTTAAATAATAAATGCTAGTGTTATTTTATTATATCAATTTCATTAAAAAGTTTCTAAAATTAATAATTATCATAGTAATATAAATTATAAATTTTGTGTATCAAAATTTAAGTTTAAACAAAGAGTTTTATTATTAAAAGATAAATTTAAATTTGGCATTATTAAAATTAAGAAAATATTGATCCAATAATATTAGTTATAAAATCATTTTAAAAGTGTAGAAAATAATTAATACTCATTTTTGTGCCAGATGGCTGGAAATAATTAACCAATCAGGTATTGTAATTTTTCCCCTATTAATATGGGATGAGCAGATGATAGAAAAAAATCAAGAAAATTTTCAAATAATAAAACTATTTCTTTTGTCTTGAAAATTTAAGTATAAGTTTATTGTAATCTTATTATTTTAACCTCAAAAAAAATAATGATAAATTTAAAAGCATGGGATATACCTTAAGAAGTTTATTTATCAAGTTCATTATGGAATACAAAGCCAAACTATCCTCATTGTTATACTACAGGAATTGACTATAAACTTATGATAAATGAAAGGAAAATAAAAACTTAATTCAATGAGATAAATATGTATTTTCATGAGAAACCTTGCAGATCAAACCATTTTGCCTACAGAAAATGCAAAGGAGATTTAAGGATATTATTTTTTACTAATTTTCATAGACAGAATGATAGAGAACATTTTCTACTAACTCTAATTATTAGTAATGATAAAGATAATTATTTCTATTTAGTAAAATTATTGACATATCCAGATATAAATTTATTAGTGACTTTATTAGGATAATAGCCTAAAAGAAGAAAGATATAGTGCAGACTAATTTTTATTAAAAATTTATTTAATATCATCTAGGTACTGGAATTATTAACCTATTAAATATGGATTATTCAGAGGAGAACTCTAAAACTTTATAATTCTACTAGCAAATATTTTGAAGTATGCAGAAATAAATATTTTTTTAAAAAAATATCATTGTCTTTATTAAACATTAAAATAGATATTTATTAAATGGGAAGGATTTTTTTTATTAATAATATAGGGAAGTATGAACTTTTATACAAAAACTTACTATTGTTATTAAGAAATAACTTTTACTTGGATTTTTCTTCATGTTTTTAATTATGCTAAAAAACAGAGAAGAGCATGAAGAAGAGAGAAGGGGAGGAAGAAATCTCTTTCATTTCAAATAACAGTTGGTAAAGATGATTGCCATGACAACAAGATTCAAGAAATTGAAAACATTTTGTTTCTATTACTTTAGTATATTAACTATAATTTTTAAGATAGTATTAAGTATTCATAATTATTTGTTCATATGTTTGTTAATTTTAGATTTAAATATTTTAGAATTTTTGGGTATAAAAAAAGAAAAAGAAAATTTTTTCTTTGTTTTTGATTATGATTCTATAATACAAAAGAAGTTATATTTATCAGAGTGTCATTGTTAATAGTCTTAAAGTATTATGATTAAGGTAATTCTATTTATTTTTTTTAGTATATGATATTGGTATTGAAATATTTAAGCCAGAAATCAGGTAAAATAAATGTGTAATATTTATTATGTGTGTATTTACATAAAAGTATATCATATAGGAGTGAATATATTTATTATAATCTTAATATGATTATAAAAGTGTATGTATAATTGATCTCTAAGTAAGTTAAAGCTAATTGTTTTATTATATCATAAACTATTTTTTTAATCTTCTTAGTATGTACAACAGTATGAAAAGGTTAAGAATGAGTTTGGATATTATTTTAAGAAATGGTGAATAATATTTTTATGCAATGTTAAGAAGTAGATATGAAGTAATGGTACAGGAAAGTAATTATTGGAAATCCTGTAGTGTTAGGGATGCATTATCTAATGCTAAGTATGATACAGTATAAAATTAGAATATTTGGGATATATGGAGAGTAGCATTTTTCAAAAATCTGTAAGAGCTTAAAATAGAAACCAAGATAGAAATTAAGGCAGACACAAGAAAATGTGGCCTTAAGTTATATAATCCGTGATATCATTGTTTCTTATAGTTTTATAAGCTATTCATCCCACACTTGTAATCATGAAAATTGCACTGATATTATACATCATATTAAGGAATTGCATATTTAAGCAATGGTAATAGCTAAACTTTCAAATGATGATAAGATAAATCCATTTCATACAAAACGAATTAAACATAGAACAAATAGGATGCTAAAAATAAAGATTTTATGAATGTTTTTATTGAATATTAGAAATCAAAATACAGAATGAATGTCTGAAGTAGAAGAGGTGTGATATTGTAAAGAAAACCTGATAATTATTCATGCTATTGTAAGCAATACAATAATGTGCCATATAGAAAAAATATAAATTATAGTCATAATAAAATCATAATTTTATAAGAAGAATAAAGATAAAGTAATAATAATATAAATATATTTTTGAAATATTTAGAATATGATAATATATAAGTTGGATATTTTATTGATATGTTTTATTATAGAAATATTAAAAAGTATCTTAATATTCATAGAGCCAAGTAAGGAATATACTATATCCTAGTTGTAAATATTTTTAAAGTGAAATATAAATGACTTATTTTATTATTCCCCTCTGTTCTTCCATAGTGTAAGCTTGTGGTTAAGACCTGTAGAGGTCCCTACCTTCGCATTTTCAAACATGCATTCTTGAGGTTTATTGCCTTAGTAAATATTATAAGTATTTTATTAATGTTAAGTTTTTAAGTTTTGTATAATATGTTAAATATTTTTAAGTAAATATAAAATATGTAAATTTTTCTTAAATTTTGTATTTCTGTTGTAATAAAATGTTAATGTTGTTTTTTTTAAATTAACCAAGTGTTTTGAGAGTCCCTTTTCTTGTTTTCTAAATCATCATTCATCATCCTAACCACACATATATTGTAATAATTAAATATTTAGTATCACTGCATATAATCTAAATAAAATAATAAATAAGAAAAATATTGTAATTGGTAAACATATTTGATGTTGTATCCAAAACATAAATTAATATATTTTTTTCTTCATCTTACTCAATGATCATAATGAAGACTGATAATTAGTATGACAAATAGAAATAAAAATAATTGAATTATAATTAATAGTGATAATTATTAATTAATAATTTTAATTTAGTCTTTAATCAATTTATAAGAGAATTTAGTTAATTATTTTGAAAATGAAGAATTGATTAGTATATTTATTTCTTGTTTATTTTTTTTAAGTGTAGCTGGATGAAAGTAAAATTCCTTTTTACATTCGCGTTATGTAAATTAATTTATTTATTTTAAGAAGCAAATAATTACCTGAGATGTTGGTTAAATTTAGTGAATATTAATGGTTTATAAATTAAATTTAACTTAGGAAATTTAAATATTAAATACTAATTTTTTATTTAATTGTGAATCACAGAATTATCACTTATATTTTAGTGAAGAGATCACTTTACTGGATTAAGTTTAACAGCTAGTCTCATGTATATTAATGTTTTTATTGGATTGAAATAATTAATTAGGATTGATATAATATATTGATGTGAAATGAGTAATAATTATATCATAAGAATCCTTTTATGTATAAGAAAGAGTTTAAATTGGCTGAGCTACAAGTTAGATATTGTTATTTATATTCACCATATCATATTATGGGTGGTATGATCTAGACAGTAGATATATATATACTCCTGGGTCTCATTTTACGTGATAGATAGTGTTCCCTCAAGACAGCTAATAAAAACAAATCATGCAAAAAATAAACTTTCAACACCTTGAGAATGGGAATATGACCTGTGATTTTCAAAAATTCACATAAAAGCAAAACACCAATGTAAAATTACTTTAAAATTTACGCAAAAAAATATAGAAATAAAATACGACTAATAAAAATTTCAAATTTGAAAAAAATTGATACAAGATAAACTTTTTTAACTATAATATTTAATTTTATTCAAACAATATATTTTTTATGCATAATTTACAGTGAATTTACATTTTATACACGTTTAATTCATTATCACTATTTGCCGATAAACAGGTTCGTTTTCAAACTGGTAAAAAATCAGATTCTTCATAAGAGGAAATACAACTAGCTACTAACGTCACTCTCATGTTGTGTTAATGGTTTTCTGATGATCAACATAATTAGTAATTAATCTAACAACTAAAAATTAAATTCGTATTTTTGTCTTTAATTTTTAATTTTCAATTTTAATTGTGCCCACTACTATTACTCACCTTTTAAAAATAAACTTGCAGGTACTAAATGATTAATAATTGATTATGTTCTTTTTTAAAAAGCAATAACAGAATGTGATTTAAAATGCAAAATTAACACATGCAATGTTTGAACAAATTTACATTATAATCTTGTAAAATTTAATGTGTGTATACATAAAATGTGGAAATCATGATTTTAATTTCATTATCATAAAATCTTACTATTATAAAGCACTGAAAATATTGAAATTACTAAGATGAAAGTCAAATTCCAATAATGTTCTATTACTTTCAATATGATGTAGGTGTGAAATTTCATTATTTAAAGTAATAGTGCATTATCAAAGTTCGACTTCAGAAAACGTGAATTGCATAACTTCAAAATCCACGTTAAATAAATCCGCAAAAAGAGACACAGGTGTATATATATATGATAAATAAAACAAGTTATATATATATATAGCCAATTAATACAGTTTAATTGACAGGTGCCAAACTTATTGCCCTCACAACTTTGGCACAAAACTCTTAATAAAAGTGTAATAATATACATTATGGGATCATCTTTTTGACATATTTTTTATCATATGTTTATGATTTCATCCTTCCACAAGGTATTAAAAGCAGATAGAAACTAGTATCTACTTGTGTGAAGAGGTGATGGGAAAATTACATTATAAGAAATATTATTCATTAAGTGGATAATTTCTAGTTTAATGAATAGCTAATAAAAATAATTAATGTACTTCCATCAAGTGGTCAATGTCAAAGTTGTAGAGATAGTAAGTCTAGCACTTATCCAATTAAACTGTAGTAATTGGATATATATATATATATTGTAACCATATATAAATATGCTATTACATTTAAATTGAAATAAAAACTTTTAAGGTCTTAAAATAAAAATAAATGTATTAAAAAACAAACGTAAAATTAAAATGTTTGTTAAACGCATAACATATATATTATATTCACACTAGATGCCCAAAACTTTAAAAAAAAATTTTATAAATAAAAAAAGTATTTGAATGTACTTTTTTGATAAAAAATACAAGATTTAAATATAAAAATATTTTAATAAAGAAGAAATAACATTAAGTAAAAATAAAAACAGGTATTAATTAATTCCTGTAATCTGTAAATGGAAATGATTGGTTATTAATTGAAAAGCAGCTAGTCTTGGGCTCTTCTGCAATTAAAAATCATGATTGAAGAATTAGATAAGAGAATAAAGAGAAATTAGTTTAACCAATGGAGCACCACGCTCACGTCCGGACTCCGAATGAAAGGCTGGATTATGACGTTTTGTAGGCTGAATCTGTGTGGATACTATAAAAGAGAAATACAGTTTTCCAGACAAGTTTCCAACTTGATTTGATGAGACATAACGACAAGATCGCACTTGTCGTTCTCTCACTTATTTTAAAAGTGAAAAGACATGTGATACAGAATGGAACCAGGTAATGCTACCTCCAGAATATCAGGTGTCTTCCAATGGAGACATCATGGAAATTAAAAACAGGAACCTGGACTCTTCTACCGTGAGCTATGAACTTCACAATTTAAAAAAATAATTAAGAACTTTCGTTCAAACTTTTAAGATTCAGCTAACCTAAATTTAAAAGAAGTAATTCTTATCTGATTTTCAAATTGACAATCAATATTTAAATTATATATATCTGACTTATGTTTCAAATTAATTATAAATGTTTAAGTTTTACATATTTGCTTGCTAAAAGAAAAAAAATCATTTCCATTTTATTATTTTTTATTTGTATTAATATTTATCATTTAAATTATTAAATGCATGAAATTTAAGTTGGGTATTGTTGCATATATTCATTAGCAGTTAATTATGTTGTGGTTTTCATATTCGATTAGAATATATGGGTCATCGAGGTCGCATGCGGTATCTTATGATGAATACCATTGGGTTTCTTATATTCCCTCTGCAATTGACGTTATTGATGACTTTGTATTTTGATCGGTTATGTTTATTTTGGAATGTTTTTAATCGTGGAGTCTATACAGCCAATCTATACTCAACATTATAAAAAAAATAGTATGAAATTCATCTGTGCGAACGTATCTAAATGTTAAATTTAAGTTGGGCGTGAATGGCTATATAGATTTGTAAAGTTATATATAGTAGTTTATGGTGGCAATCTTAGGCCATATTTATCTCGTAGCTAAATCTGGATCAATGGATTAGATGTATTGATGTAATTAGTAAAATGGGCAGAAGATCCGCTACGGGTAGGATTATAGTATACACAGACAATTTACAAACGTTGTCTAATGGAATTGATAGTAAGACAGAAGATGCGGTATATCTGCTATGGAGTTTTTGTTTATTGTTCTTCCTCACCAAACAGACTTAGCATTCCTGCTTGGCAGAGACATTAATGTCTTCTTGAACTATACTGTCTAGATGTACATTCCTGATGAGAAATAAGTATATTTAGTGCTAATATATTACTTATATTGAATACATTAATGTATCAGATGGATTGACGCCAACTGACTGCTAATTCTTGACCTTAGGTTAAATAAGAGATAGAATTTCTCAGTTCAATGTAGATCTATGTAGTCTATCCATACTTGACCTCTAAATAAACATTAAATCTTCATTACTGCAATCTATTTAAATGTAAATTATAAGTTAACATAAAAATATAAAATGTTAGAATGTATTCTCGAAATTTATTTATAACAATATGACACAAATGTTTATTTATTAATCACGGTGGTTTTATTTTATATATATATATTTAAGATGCAATCAACAAGTTATTTATTATCTCTACATTTCCATTATCTTCAAGTGATAATGGCCTAACGATCTGAATATTTAAATTAAAGTGGAATCTTTAAAAACTTCATATCTCAAGTCTACTTTTATAAATTTTTTCTTAGGCACAAATGTCTAGATGGTACCTCCAGTAGTGACAGACATGGCTAGATCTCGATCTACTTCCACTTCCTGATCGATATAATATATATATACTGAATAGTGATAAAGAATATGTGAGAGAGATTAGGATCTGGGCCTACTACTAGGTGCTAGTTTCAGCATGTAATGCCTCTTCGGGGATGTACGATTATCGCTTTAGCCAAATACTTATGATTAAATAACTTTCTCCACAAGCTGTAAATTTGAGAATACCTAAACCTTAACTTACTTCTGAAAGTAGGTTACAGAGAAAATTAAAATCATATAAATATTATCCATTAAGATTTAGATCGTATTTATTTATATATAGATAGTGATGGAAAAACTTTCAAATAGGAATATCCCATGACCTGTGCCTCCCTAAAAATCATTGAATACAATAATATCTTCAAGGAATCATTTTTATCATTTTTAGTACACCTTATATTAAAAGAAAAGAAAAAAACATTTTTATCCATTCTTGCAGATTTAACTTTCAATACAGAAATATTTTTATGACATTGTAAATCTAGTGCTAATTACATACTTGAATTTCTATAATTATTGTGGATAAATTTTTTAATCCTTCATGCGACATGTATTTTCAATCGTGATTTTTTTTTATTAATTTTAATTTAAAAAAATTTTCTCTAAAAGAAACTAAACTATTAATGGTAATGTTTTAAAAAAGACATAGTGAAATTAATCAAATCATCGAATAACGTTACAACTACTTTCAAATATAACATTGCCAAAACATATATGCAGCGAACAGCCCGAATACATGATTTATGTCAATTCAAATTCACTGGAATTTTTGCACTTACTTCCTGAAATTGTTTACTCGCAAACTCTAGACAATCTGATAATCGACAAACCTGATACGTAGAGTACGCTATTTTTCAATATCCATTTATTGATAAATATTTATATAAAAGTGATCCTCGTATTGAGACCATAATTCATGTATTATGATTCAAATATTTTCTCCGTTCTTTATGCTAATTGTAATTGATTTATTTCACCGTTCAAAACGCCAACTAAAAAGAGATTTTTTATCCAGCTGTTGTTCGTTTATATACTGGATTTAAAAAATGCTTCTTAGCCTAACGTCTCAAAAAACGCTGAAACAAACTCAATCAAAAATTATTGTGAAAAAAAATAAATTAATTCAAAGAGTAGAAATGCAGTGTCAGTAAAAATAGTTAAAGTGACAAGATCAAACAGTTTTGAGATGATGGTGATGCATGATGTTCTTTTCTTCCGAATCCTTGGCTCTTAAATTTTCACTTTAAACTCCTGTATTCTTATTGGTTACGCTACGATTAAGTTCATAATAGATTTTTTAGATATTAAATGTGGTCTTATAATCAATATATTCTCTTAATGGCCGTATATATTTAATGACTAGCAGAATAACGTATGTTTTTATAGTTTAACTCCATTTTATTGTTCGCCCTTCTTAAATATTATTCTTCTTGTATTTCGTCATTTTTTTAAAAAAAGAAACAGCTTGTAAAAGCTTCATACATTTTCTTCCTTCTCAAAAAATTCAATTGTTTAAAATTCATTTCAATTTTCTAGTAACTGACATTTGGTTTTATTTACTAAATGTTAGAAAAGATCATTCAACCGTACATTGCTTTTGGTAAGCTTTAATTTCTAAAATTGTAAGGGTTGTAAGATCAATAATCACCTTTATATTACGTAAATAAGAACTATAATGAAGAGGATGCGTCATTTGTATTTCAACCATTTTTGTAATTTTTAAATACTGTACAATTCTCTTCAAAGAAGAATAGGTCAGCCGAATGATACTTGTTGATTAAGTCATAGTGTTGACACACTCAAATATAAAAGGTTGCACTTAAATTCAAAACTTTAGCCCTTAAGTCCGTTATTCTACCACTCAAAGTGCTAAAACACCCAGGGCATAGTCTCAAAGCATTGACATTAATATAGCAATCATAATATATATAATTAACTACATTTTCTTCTGCTCAGAGCTGTACGTTGTCAACAATTATCAAAAATACTCATAATGTACTTTAATCACTTAGAGATTTTGTGATGTTCAACCACTAATAATTAGCAGATTACTATCATATTATACAAATATATACTACTGGCAATGTATAATATATGTCAGGCCACGCCATTGATAGTACCACTAATAAAAACATCTCAATGTATGAATCTATATTCTTTCTCAATGTGTAAATAATGTGATTCGAATTTTAGACGTTGTCAATAAATATTAAATATGATGGTTAATTGCAGTAACTATTTACTTAATACATTTGCTGCAAATAGCTTTTTTCTTCACCCAGATCTTTTTTATGGTGAGTCTATTTTTTAAGCTGGTCTCAAGAATTTATCACCATTTGTAATCTCCTTTGCATATATTTTAAAAGGGGGAGAATATATTTTGCGATGATTCTAAATACAAAGTTCCTTAAATGATGACTAGAGAGAAAAATGAAAAAGATTCTCAATTGAAAGAACTAGATATTAACTATTATCGCTCTAACCAAATGTTTCTGGTACATATCACGAAACAATCAGATTACTTTTATATCATTTATTTTTAAATATTTTATCTTTTTCACATATATAGGTCATGTGTATTGATCGTATAAGATGAATTAGATAGACGTAGAGAGTTTTCTGAAAGCTCCGAAATCTCAAGTCCCTTATAATATGTATAAAAATATGTATATATATATATAAATAAAATGGCTGCTAAGTGTGAATGTGCACAGCCTGACATTTCCTTATTATTTTCTTATTGATAAAGCTAAAAGTCTAGAAATTTATCTGCAATGGTTAATTAATTACATTTGCATAAACATAACAATGCAGAATGAATTAATATATATTTTGAAATATACTTGAAGAGTCATAATATGTTCTTCTTTGAGCATATTTTAATTTTTGCCAGGCATCAATAGTGTTCTTCCCATTTCTAGAATCATTTATCATGTAAAAACTTGTCATCTGATGTAAATAATCTACTCTGTTTATATTCTAGAGAAGTTTGAAAAATACGGTTTTGAATGCATATGAGCCATCATATGAGAAAATTCATCTATATTCAAAACAAAATATCTTATTTTCTAGAACATACCCATTGCAAAATCTAAGTAACGCTATGAAAGGATATTAGATATTTTCGACAAAATGGCCAAAATAAATTTTCTGGTTAAGAGTTTTCTATAGTGAGAAGAAACAGCTAATTATTATTTTTTAACTATCATATATAGCATTCTAACCTCCAAACTGCGTCCCTCCCCAAAATTATTATTTAATACTGTTTATAATATTCACGGGTTCTAGCTCAGTTTAACAAAATAAATAAATGAAATATCCAGCATTAATTAAAATGAATTAACAAATATTTATTATTTTCATGAGACATGGAGTGACGACACGGGGAACGATAGACTACATTGAGATATTATCCACATGATACTATCTCAATGGCATAAGAATACTATTCCCCCCTTTTTACTATACTAAATAACTAACTTATAGTATTCTTATGACTTTCTAAGCTCTTTTCACTACATGTTACAAATAATAATCACTGTCTTAATATTCTTTGTAATAAGAATCTAGCTCAATTAAATAAAATTAAGTAAATAAATAGAATAAATAAAATAAAATCAAATCTCAGGTTCATAAATTGTATTCTAACTGATTTAAAATTACGGTAGTAAACTATGAAAAGGGAATTTTATGTCATAAATTCACTACGCAGTAACTAACAATAATAAATAATAATAATAATAACAATAGTATAATATAATCTTATTACTTCCTAAATGAAATAAATAATTACGTACGTGGTAGTATTTTAATAATCTGACAACAGAATATGTGTGGCAACATTAGCATATATTTTAATGTAATATTGTGGCAAACCAACCTTATGACCAATAAATGATATAATTATGATCTTTTAATTTTATCATACAAATAAATTCTCAAAATTATTATAACACTTTTATGTTTACCTTTTGTGCAAAAACTATATGTCTGTTTGCAATTATAAAGTGTATTGTGATATCATGCATCCATGTGGAGAAATAACAACGAAGACAATAAAGCTTTAAAATAAATTTACAACAAAGTTTATTAATAACATAAACAAATAACAATATTTTACATTATGTACATGGATATCCTTACTCTCCTAATATAAAATTATTTTTACTAGTTTATAAAAAATGAAATCAAACTTCTACTTATTTTTCTAGTTAACTCTTATCTTTTTAAATACTTAAGAAAATACAGTATTATTATTATTGGATTTCTTATTATAGTTTAGCTTGTTACAAAATGTATTTATCATATAATTATCATTAACACTTTGTATCCCTCTATTATTATTAAATTTATACTTTTACAAAATTTACATTCGTAGTAAACATTCCTACAAAAACAATAAAATTCTAGTTTTATATTAGTTGTATGGAATCCTACTAATTCAAAACATTCTTCTACATTCGGTATTAGGTTTTATTGTTCATTATCCGATG
This sequence comes from Epiperipatus broadwayi, assembly GCA_028023455.1. NCBI lineage: Eukaryota > Metazoa > Onychophora > Udeonychophora > Euonychophora > Peripatidae > Epiperipatus > Epiperipatus broadwayi. The sequence goes on from JAQFVV010012396.1 coordinate 10,621,103, forward strand.
TTTATTAATCTAATATACTCATTTAAGCTCTTACTTCGGATGGTAATTACAACTATTATACCCATGCACAAATATATGTCTATTACACATTATTGAATTATTTTCTTAATAAATATGCAATATTTATTTTCTAAATATTATTTAAAACATTCAAATTTTATTATCACTTTTATAAAAAACTTTGTTTAGATTTCTCTTTTAAAAATCTTATATTCATTTCGAATTGATTTTAAACCGTATCTATATGATTCTTCTCCTCTTTATGATATTTTGTACTTTCACTTTTAAAGTTACACAATTCTAACACATTCCAGTAAATAAACTATTCTTACTTAAACGATACATATCCTCAGTTCTATTTTATTCATTATTTCTTGAAAATATCTCTCTGACTTATGCAGATTCACGAAACAAGGATAGCGAAAATAGATGCACAGGATCAAAATATAACTAGAATATTATTCCGTCATAAACCTTGACAATAATGGCACAGTGAATTAAAAAACACTATAGGGAGTGACCTTTATCTGTCTACCCACCTCTATTATAGGAGTGATGCTAAAGCTATTTCTTCAGCTTTATATAACATCAAAAAGTTTAAAAGATACGCAAAAAACACTGTCCAAATTATATGTGTTCAGTGATAGGATCTTAGTTAGCTATACTGAAATCACACAAACTAACTATGATCCAAATACTTTAATTTTCTTATTTCTTAACAAAACATCATCTTGGTTTCCTCTACACTAGTACTACCAAGTCACTATCCGATCTTATTTCTCAAGATTTTTCTATACAGTACATCGACAAATTCCTATCTGCATTTCTAACAATAATAAAATTCATTTATTTCAAAATTATACCGCTGTTCTTACAGAAAATCTTTTACTACTTTTCTCGTATATTTATCATATACAAACTATTTTAAAATATCTGAATACTTTACAACATGAAAGTTCAAAAGAATCACACAATTGTTCTTGTTATATTATATTATTAATTATACTTTAAATAACTTATTGCATGCATATTTAAAATTACTCCTATCTCATAATATGTTTTAATGTTGTATAAAATGTGTACATAGAATTTAAACTTTCACACATCATTCTTAATCAATAGATGATCTAAAAAAAATACATTATGCATTATAAATAAATATCAAAATTACCAAAACGATCTTTATCTTCTCGATCGTAATTCTGTAGGCTTCACCATCCCATTAATTCTTGTAGATATAAATACTCCATACATACACTTTTATTTTTAAAACAATATTTCTATCATTCTATTAAGCTATTATATTTAAATCTCATTATTATTAAATTTATGTTTATATGTTTTCCCTAATCTCACATAGCATTTTATATTTTAAATATAATCAGTAAAAATATTTTAAATTATATTTACGTACTTCTTCATCAAACTTTGCTTGAAAATCGCTCATATTAAAGCTAAAAAAAAAATATTTTATTTCTTCTTCAGTCACTTAATGTTCTATTTTAAAGTAAAACAATTATTACTCTGTTTAATAAATATCTAATAGATCCTTAATCCTTTACAATATTGTATACAATTATTAATTCATGATATTCTCTTCTACTATTGTCTGCTAGTATTTTCCTCGAGTTAGCTCGATGCATCTTCTGGGTACTTTTATTTAAATCTTCAATAATTTTCCGTTTCCCTGGATCCATTTTCATTAAGTAATTTAATTTTATATTTTTCAGATCAAGTCATTTCCTCCATTGAATACTTTATAATATTTTTAATTAGATAAAGTTTTTCGGTTCCTTTTCCATAAAAATACATAATAGCACTTTCATATTCTTCTATAACTTTCTTTATTTTAAAATTCTTGTACTATATTTTTAATAATGTTTTCCTTTAAAGATAAACATTCTTTCTTCATCATTATTTTTCTTTATAATAAAAACGCATATTAAATTTTTTCATAGAGAAGAATAAATAACTTTAAAGTAGCCTTATAAAATTTGTGCGTCATAATTTTTTCCTGACGGCAAGTAACTTCTCTTTTAAGTTTTCATATAGCGTCCCAATTATATTTCTCTGAGTTATAATAATAAGTTTCTGGTTGAGCATAAATAAAGCTGTATTAAGACAATTTCCAAATATTTTTCCTTCAGCAATATTTTTAGGTAATTTTCCTTGTACTTCCATCTCTACTGTAGGTTTTTTGGTTAAACTTGAATAAAATTCCCTGGTAAGATAACTTTTAAATTAGCAATCCATGTCGATACAGTCAAAATATATTATATGTTACAGAAGAACTTTTAAAATAAATACTAAATTTTAAATTTATATCACTTTTCCAGCTACGGTGTTATCAGCTAAAAAAAATGTGTTACTTTCTCTTTCACTTACACATTACTTCTCCCCCCGCTTCGTATAATTCTTATATTTTGTCTGCTAATTTACCTCCGTTGATTGGTTAATGACTTTTTTAGCGCGAACAAATTTACACATTTAGTTATATAACAGATTAGACTTTTTAAAATAAAGAATTGATGACGTCATGTCTCAAAATATTATTTAGACTAGTATTTTTAAATTCAATTATAGTTTTATCAAAATTATTTAAACTTTAAAAACAATTATTAAAACAATATTTAATATTTTAACTTTTACTTTAATGATCGATGGCAATTATATTTAGTTTCAAATTCACAAACTTTATTATTATTTTAACAAGCGTGTGTGTGAAGGTATATAATATACAGTCACGTGTTTACTAACTTTATCAAATAATTTTTTATTTACGTCTCGGTCTAAATTACCAAAACTGATATATTTTATAAAAATTTGGAAAATAATTAAAACTTGTAGAACTAAACATAATTCTCACCATCCTAAAGTTTATTAATAAAATATACTCTATTAATTTTGACTATTAAATACAATTATAACACTACATAGCATTTATTTAATTTATTAGTTTTAAAATATTATATTCAAATTATTAATATACTTTTAAACTATTTATAGCTGTATTATTTTATATGCCAGCTTAATTACATCCTTGCTTATGGTTGTAAAAGCTGGCCATATAAAATAATACAGCTATAAATAGTTTAAAAGTATAATAATAATTTGAATATAATATTTTTAAAACTAATAAAGTTTTTAAATAAATGCTATATGTAGTGTTATAATTGTATTTAATAGTCAAAATTAATAGAGTATATTTTATTAATAAACTTTAGGATGGTGAGAATTATATTTAGTTCTACAAGTTTTAATTATTTTCCAAATTTTTATAAAACATATCAGTTTTGGTAATTTAGACCGAGACGTAAATAAAAAATTATTTGATAAAGTTAGTAAACACGTGACTGTATATTATATACCTTCACACACACGCTTGTTAAAATAATAATAAAGTTTGTGAATTTGAAACTAAATATAATTGCCATCGATCATTAAAGTAAAAGTTAAAATATTAAATATTGTTTTAATAATTGTTTTAAAAGTTTAAATAATTTTATAAAACTATAATTGAATTTAAAAATACTAGTCTAAATAATATTTTGAGACATGACGTCATCAATTCTTTATTTTAAAAGTCTAATCTGTTATATAACTAAATGTGTAAATTTGTTCACGCTAAAGAAGTCATTAGCCAATCAACGGAGGTAAATTAGCAGACAAAATATAAGAATTATACGAAGCGGGGGGAGAAGTAATGTGTAAGTGAAAGAGAAAGTAACACATTTTTGTAGCTGATAACACCGTAGCTGGAAAAGTGATATAAATTTAAAATTTAGTATTTATTTTAAAAGTTCTTCTGTAACATATAATAAATTTTGACTGTTTCGACATGGATTGCTAATTTAAAAGTTATCTTACCAGGGAATTTTATTCAAGTTTAACCAAAACCTACAGTAGAGATGGAAGTACAAGGAAAATTACCTAAAAATATTGCTGAAGGAAAAATATTTGGAAATTGTCTTAATACGGCTTTATTTATGCTCAACCAGAAACGTATTATTGTCACTCAGAGAAAAATAATTGGGACGCTATATGAAAATTTAAAAGAGAAGTTACTTGCCGTCAGGAAAAAATTATGACGCACCAATTTTACAAGGCTAATTTAAAGTTATGTATTCTTCTCTATGGAAAAATTTAATATGCGTTTTTTTTATTATAAAGAAAGTATAATGAAGAAAGAATGTTTATCTTTTAAGGGAAAAACATTATTAAAAATATAGTACAAGAATTTTAAAATAAAGAAAAGTATAGAAGAATATGAAAGTGATATTATGTGTTTTATGGAAAGGAACTGAAAAACTTTATCTAATAGGAATTAATTAAAATATTATAAAGTATTCAATGGAGGAAATGCTTGATCTGAAAAATATAAAATTAAATTACTTAATGAAAATGGATCCATGGAAACTGGAAAATTATTGAAGATTTAAATAAAGTACCCAGAAGATGCATCGGAACAATCGCGCGGGAAAATACTAGCAGACTATAGTAGAAGAGAATATCATGAATTGATAATTGTATACAATATTGTGAAAACCAAGGATTGTCGTCTATGAATATTTATTAAACAGAGTAGTAATTGTTTTACTTTAAAATAGAACATTAAGTGACTGAAGAAAAAATAAAAAATATTTTTTTAGCTTTAATATGAACGATTTTCAAGCAAGGTCGATAAAGAAGTACCGTAAATATAATTTAAATATTTTTACTGATTATATTTAAAATATAAAATGCTATGTGAGATTAGGGAAAACATATAAACATAAATTTAATAATAATGAGATTTAAATATAATAGCTTAATGGAATGATAGAAATATTGTTTTAAAAATAAAGTGTATGTATGGAAGTTTAATATCTACAAGAATTAATGGGATGGTGAAGCCTACAGAACACGATCGAGAAGATAAAGATCGTTTTGGTAATTTTGATATTTATTTATAATGCATAATGTATTTTTTTTTTAGATCATCAATTGATTAAGAATGATGTGTGAAAGTTTAAATTCTATGTACGCATTTTATACAACATTAAAACATAATATGAGATAGGAGTAATTTTAAATATGCATGCAATAAGTTATTTAAAGTATAATTAATAATATAATTCGACAGAACAATTGTGTGATTCTTTTGAACTTTCATGTTGTAAAGTATTCAAATATTTTAAAATAGTTTGTATATGATTAAATATACGAGAAAAGTAGTAAAAGATTTTCTTAAAGAACAGCGGTATAGTTTTGAAATAAATGAATTTTATTATTGTTAGAAATGCAGATAGGAATTTGTCGATGTACTGTATAGAAAAATCTTGAGAAATAAGATCGGATAGTGACTTGGTAGTACTAGTGTAGAGGAAACCAAGATGATGTTTTGTTAAGAAATAAGAAAAATAAAGTATTTGGATCATAGTTAGTTTGTGTGATTTCAGTATAGCTAACTAAGCCCTATCACTGAACACATATATTTTTGGACAGTGTTTTTGCGTATCTTTTAAACTTTTTGATGTTATATAAAGCTGAAGAAATAGCTTTAGCATCACTCCTATAATAGAGGTGGGTAGACAGATAAAGGTCACTCCTCTATAGTGTTTTTTAATTCACTGTGCCATTATTGTCAAGGTTTATGACGGATAATATTCTAGTTATATTTTGATCCTGTGCATCTATTTTGCTATCCTTGTTTCGTGAATCTGCATCGTCAGAGAGATATTTTCAAAGAAATAATGAATAAAATAGAACTGAGGATATGTTATCGTTTAAGTAAGAATAGTTTATTTACTGGAGTGTGTGAGAATTGTGTAACTTTGAAAGTGAAAGTACAAAATATCATAAAGAGAGAAAGAATCATATGATACAGTTTAAAATCAATTCGGAAATGAATATAAGATTTTTTAAAAGAGAAATCTAAACAAAGTTTTTTTTTTTATAAAAGTGATAATAAAATTTTAATTTTTTTTTAATAATTTTAGAAAATAAATATTGCATATTTAATAAGAAATAATTCAATAATGTGTAATAGACATATATTTGTGCATGGGGTGTTAATAGTTGTAATTACCATCCGAAGTAAGGCTTGAATGAGTATATTAGATTAATAAACATCGGATAAGGAACAATAAAACCTAATACCGAATGTAGAAGAATGTTTGAATCTGTAGGATTCCATACAACTAATAAAACTAGAGTTTTATTGTTTTGTAGAATGTTTAATACGAATGTAATTTTGTAAAAAGGTATAAATATAATAATAGTAGGGATACAAAGTGTTAATAATAATTATATGAGAAATACATTCTGTAACAAGCTAAACTATAATAAGAAATCCAATAATAATAATACTGTATTTTCTTAAGCATTTAAAAGATAAGAGTTAACTAGAAAAAATAAGTAGAAGTTTGATTTCAATTTTATAAACTAGTAAAATAATTTTATGATAGGAGAGTAAGGATATCCATGTACATAATGTAAAATATTGTTATTTGTTTATGTTATTAATAAACTTTGTTGTAAATTTATTTTAAAGCTTTGTGTCTTCGTTGTTATTTCTCCACATGGATGCATGATATCACAATACACTTATAATTGCAATAGACATATAGTTTTTGCACAAAAAGAGTAAACCCAAAGTGTTATAATAATTTTGAAAATTTATTTGTATGATAAAATTAAAAGATCATAATTATATCATTTATTGGTCATAAGTTGGTTGCCACAATGTTACATTAAAATATATGCTATTGTTGCCACACGTATTCTGTTGTCAGATTATTAAAATACTGCCACGTACGTAATTATTTATTTCATTTAGGAAGAAATAAGATTATACTTATATTATTGTTGTTATTATTATTATTTATTATTGTTAGTTACTGCGTAGTGAATTTATGACATAAAATTCCCTTTTCATAGTTTACTACCGTAATTTAAAATCAGTTAGGATACAATTTATGAACCTGAGATTTGATTTTATTTTATTTATTCTATTTATTTACTTAATTTTATTTAATTGAGCTAGATTCTTATTACAAAGAATATTAAGACATGATTATTTTATCGTAGTGAAAAGAGCTTAGAAAGTCATAAGAATACTATAAATTAGTTATTTAGAATAGTAAAAGGAGGAATAGTATTCTTATGCCATTAAGATAGTATCATGTGGATAATATCTCAATGTAGTCTATCTCATTCCCCGTATCGTCACTCCATGTCTCATGAAAATAATAAATATTTGTTAATTCATTTTAATTAATGCTGGATATTTCATTTATTTATTCGTTAAACTGAGCTAGAACCCATAAATATTTTAAACAGTATAGTAAATAATAATTTTTGGGGTGAGGACGCGCGGGAAGAGGTTAGAATATATATATGATGGTTAAAAAATAATAATTAGCTGTTTCTTCTCACTATAGAAAACTCTTAACCAGAAATTTATTTTGGCCATTTACGTGAAAATATCTAATATCCTTCCGCGTGCTTAAGTTTGCAATAGATGGTTCTAGAATAAAAGATATTTTAGTTTTGAATATAGATAATTTTCTCATATGATGACTCATATGCATTCAAAACAATATTTTCCAAACTTCTCTAGAATATAAGCTTGAGTAGATAATGTACATCAGATGACCCAAGTTTTTATAATAAATGACTCTAAAGTGGGAAGAACACTATTGATGCCTGGCAAAAAAAATTAAAATATGCTCCAAAGAAGACATGTTATGACTCTTCAAGTATATTTCAAAATATATATTAATTCATTCTACATTGTTATGTTTATGCAAATGTGAGTAATTAACCATTACCAGATAAATTTCTAGACTTTTAGCTTTTGTCAATAAGAAATAATAAGAAATGTCAGACTGTGCACATTCACTTAGCAGCCATTTTATTTATATATATATATATACTATTTATACATATTATAAGGGACTTGAACTCAGACTTTCAAGCTCTCTACGTCTATCTAATTCATCTTATACAATCAATACACATGACCACATACATGTGAAAAAGATAAAATGTCTAAAAATAAATGATATAAAAGTAATCTGATTGGCTAGTGATATGTACCAAAAACAGCAGTTAGAGCGATGTGAAGTTAATAACTAGTTCTTTCAATTAGAATCTTTTTTTCATTTTTCTCTCTGTCATCATTTGGGAACTTTGTATTCCAGAATCATCACAGAGCCATATTCTCTCCCCCTTTTAAAAATATATGAAAATTTACAAATGGTGATAAATTCTTGAGATAGCTAAAAATAGACTCACCATAAAAAAGATCTGGGTGAAGAAAAAAAGCTATTGCAGCAAGTGCATGCAGTAATGGATTACAGCAATTAAGCATAATGTTTAATGTTATTGAAAAAGTCTAAAAATTCGACTCATTATTTACAGCTGGAGAAGGAAAACATAGATTCATACATTGAGATGTTTTTATTAGTGGTACTTATCAATGACGGCCTGACGTAATATTATATTATAATAGTGGTATATATATATATATGAATATATTAATCTGCTGAATACTGGTGCTTGAACATCACAAAATCTCCTAAGTGATTAAAGTACATTATTATTATTTTTTAAAGTGTTGAGCAAAGTGCTTCTGAGCAGAAAAAAGTAGTTAATTATATATATTATGATTGTATATTAGTCAATCTTTGAAGTATGCCCTGGGTGTTTTAGCACAGTGGTAGAATAACAGACTTAAGAGCTAAAGGTTTTTGAATTGAAGTGCAACCTTTTATATTTGGTGCTCAAACACCATATGACTTCATCAGCAATTATCATTCGGCTATTTATTATTTTGAAGAATTGTACGATATTTTAAAAATTAAAAAGGTGGTTGAGAATATAAATATTTTTAATCACTCTTCATTATAGTTATTATTTTTTACGTAATATAAAGGTATTGATTGATCTTACAACCCTTTCTGATTTTTCAAATTAAAACTTACTAAAAGCAATTACGGTTGAATATTTTTTCTAGCATTTAGTAAATAAAACCAAATGTCAGTTGCTAGAAAAATTGAAATGGTTTTTAAACAATTAGTTTTTTTTTTTGAGAAGGAAAAATGTAAAAGCTTTTACAAGCTGTTTCTTTTTTTTTAAAAAAATAACAAAATGCAAGAAAGAATAATAATTTAAAAAAAAAAAACAACAAATAAAATAGGGGTTAAAAAATAAAGCACATAACTTGTTTTTCTGCCAATCATTAAATATAGACGGCCAATAAGACAACATATTGATTATAAAATACATGAATATCTAAAAAAAATCTATTATGAACTTAATCATAGAAGTAACAATAAGAATACAGAATTTAAAGTGAAATTTAAAAACCAAGTTCAGAAGAAAAACATCATCATCACCATCATATAAAATTTGTTTGATAATGTCACTTTTAACTATTTACTAACACTTCATTTCTAATCTTTGAATTAATTTATTTTTTTTCACAATAATTATGATTGATTTATTTCAACGTTTTGAACGTTGGCTAAGAAGCATTTTTTTAAATCCAGTATATAAACAGACAACGGCTGAATAAAAAATCTTTTTGGCCAACGTTTTGAACGGTGAAATAAATCAATTACAATTAGCATAAGGGCAGGAGATAATATTTGAATATAGTACATGAATTATAGTATAATACGAGGATCATTTTTATATAAATATTTCTCTCATAGATGGATAATGAAAAATAACGCACTACGTATCGGGTTTGCCAATTGTCAGATTGTCTAGGGTTTGAGAACAAGCAAGCTTCAGGGTGTAGGGGTGCAAAAATTCCAATGAATTTGGGTGACATAAATAATATATTGAGCTATTCGTGCATATATATTTTGGCAATTTATATTTGAAAATAATTTAACGTTATTTCCGAATTTGATAATTGCTCTGTGTATTTTTTAAAACAATACCATTAATAGTTTAGTTTCTTTTAGAGAAAAATTCTTTTTAAAATTAAAATTAATAAAAAAAATCACGATTGAGTATGTCGCATGAAAGATTAAAAAAATTTATCCACATTAAGTATAGAAAATTAAATATATAGTGCTTTAGATTTAAATGTCATAAAAAATATTTCTGTAATGAAAGTTAGAATATCTCTGTAAAAAATGGATAAAAATGTTTTTTTTCTTTATTTTAATATAAGGTGCACTATGATAAAATGATTCATAAAATATTATTGTATTTAGGGATTTTTAGGGGGGGGGGGCACAAATCATGGAATGTTCCTGTTTGAAAGTTTTCCATCCTTGTATATATATAAATAAATACGATCTAAATCTTAATGAATAATATTTATGTGGTATAATTTTCACTATATTACTTTCAAGCAAGATAGGGACTAGATTATATCAAATTTACAGCTTGTGGAGGGATGTAATCATAAGTATTTGGCCAAAAACGTGAAAATATGTACATCCCCAAGAAGAACATTACATGCTGAAACAGCACCTAGTAGTAGGCCCAGATCACAATCTCTTTCACATATTCTTTATCACTGTTCAGTATATATATATTGTAACGATCGAAAGGAAAGTGAAGATCGAATCTAACCACAATCTGCACTACCAGGGCGCCATCTAGGCATTTGTGCCTAGAAAAATTTATAAAGTAGGCAGATATGCGCTGTTAAGATTCCACTTTATTTAAATATTCAGATCGTTAGGCCATTGTCACTAGCTCATGGAGATGCAGAGATAATAAATAACTTGTTTAATTGCATCTTAAATATATATATATAAAATAAAAACCACTGCCAGTAATTAACAAACAAACATTTATTAACGCACGTATAAATAAATTTTGAGGAATACATTTAACATTTTATATTTTTATATTAACTTTTAATTTTACATTTAAATAGATTGCAATAATGAGTTTAATATTTATTTAGAGGGTCAAGTATGAATAGACTACATAGATCTGCATTTGAAAAGAAAATATTCTATCCCTTATTTAACCTTAGGCCAAAAATTCGCAGTCAAACCGGCGTCAATCCATCTGATACATTAATGTATTCAATGTAGCATGAAAATACAACAGCACCAAATATACTATACTATCAGGAATGTACATCTGAACAGTATAGTTAAAGAAGACATTGTCTCTCTACCAAACAGGAATGCTACATCTGTTGGTGAGAAGAACAATAAACAAAAAACTCCATAGGAATGTACCGCATCTTCTGTCTTACTATCCAATTCCATTAGGCAAGCAGGGGGTGTGCGGCGTATATATACAATCCTGCCTGTAGCGGATCTTCTGCTACATTTACTAATTACATCAATACATCTAATCCATTGACCCAATTTAACTACGAAACAAATAACCTAAGATTACCCTCCCTTAAACTATATATATAACTTTACAAATCTATATAGCCATTCACGCCCAACTTAAATTTAACATTTAGATATGTTTGCACAGATGAATTTCATACAATTTTTTTTATAATGTTGAGTATAGATCGGCTGTATAGACTCCATGATTAAAAACATTCCAAAATAAACATAACCGATCAAAATACAAAGTCATCAATAACGTCAATTGCAGAGGGAATATAAGAAACCCAATGGTATTCATCATAAGATACCGCATCGACCTCGATGACCTATATATTCTAATCGAATATGAAAACCACAACATAATTAACCGCTAATGAATATATGCAACATCTATACCCAACTTAAATTTCATGCATTTAATAATTTAAACGATAAATATTAATACAAATAAAAACTAATAAAATGGAAATGATTTTTTTTCTTTTAGCAAGCAAATATGTAAAACTTAAACATTTATAATTAATTTGAAACATAAGTCAGATATATATAATTTAAATATTGATTGTCAATTTGAAAATCAGATAAGAATTACTTTTTTAAATTTAGGTTAGCTGAATCTTAAAAGTTTGAACGAAAGTTCTTAATTATTTTTTTAAATTGTAAAGTTCATAGCTCACGGTAGAAGAGTCCAGGTTCCTGTTTTTAATTCCCATGATGTCTCCATTGGAAGACCACTCTGATGTTCTGGAGGTAGCATTAGCTGGTTCCATTCTGGTATCACAGTCTTTTCATTTTTAAAATAAGTGAGAGAGAACGACAAGTGCGACTTGTCGTTCGTCTCATCAAATCAAGTTGGAAACTGTCCGGAAAACTGTATTTCTCTTTTTATAGTATCCACACAGATTCAACCAACAAAACGTCACTAATCCATCCTTTTCATTCAGGTCCGGGCTGAGGCTTGGTGCTTCCATTGGTTAAACTAATTTCTCTTTATTCTCTTATCTAATTTTCATCTGATTTTTAATTGCACAAGAGCCCAAGACTAGCTTGCTTTTCAATTAATAACCAATCATTTCCATTTACAGATTACAGGAATTAATTAATACCTGTTTTTATTTTTACTTATGTTATTTCTTTATTAAAATATTTTTATATTTAAATCTTGTATTTTTTATCAAAAAAGTACATTCAAATACTTTTTTTTATTTATAAAATTTTTTTTTTAAAGTTTTGCATCTGTGCGAATATAATATATACGTTATACGTTTAACAAACATTTTAATTAGTTTTTTTTTAATACATTTATTTTTATTTGCAAACTTAAAAGTTTTTATTTCAATTTAATGTAATGGCATATTTATATATCGTTACAATATATATATATATATCCAATTACTACAGTTTAATTGATAAGTGCTAGACTTACTCTCCTCACAACTTTGACACTAACCACTTGATGGAAGTACATTAATTATTTTTATTAGCTATTCATTAAACTAGAAATTATCCACTTAATGAATAATATTTCTGTAATGTAATTTTCCCCACACCACTCTCACACAAGTAGATACTAGTTTCTATCTGCTTTTAATACCTTGTGGAAGGATGAAATCATAAACATATGACAAAAAATATGTCAAAAAGATGATCCCCATAATGCATATTATTACACTTTTATTAAGAGTTTTGTGCCAAAGTTGTGAGGGCAGTAAGTTTGGCACTTGTCAATTAAACTGTATTAATTGGCTATATATATATATATAACTTGTTTTGTTTATCATATATATATACACCTGTGTCTCTTTTTACGCGGATTTATTTAACGCGATTTTGAAGTTATGCAATTCACGTTTCTCCGGAAGTCGAACTTTGATAATGCACTATTACTTTAAATAATAAATTTCACGCACTTACATCATATTGAAAGTAATAGAACATTATTGGAATTTGACTTTCATCTTAGTAATTTCAATATTTTCAGTGCTTTATAATAGTAAGATTTTATGCAATAATGAAATTAAAATCATGATTTCCACATTTTATGTATACACACATTAAATTTTACAAGATTATAATGTAAATTTGTTCAAACATTGTGCGTGTTAATTTTGCATTTTAAATCACATTCTGTTTTTGCTTTTTAAAAAAGAACATAATCAATTATTAATCATTTAGTGTCCACAAGTTTATTTTTAAAAGGTGAGTAATAGCAGTGGGCACAATTAAAATTGAAAATTAAAAAATTAAAGACAAAAATAAGAATTTAATTTTTAGTTGTTAGATTAATTACTAATTATGTTGTCACCAGAAAACCATTAACACAACATGAGAGTGACGTTGGCGCTAGTTGTATTTCCTCTTGTGAAGAATCTGATTTTTTACCAGTTTGCAAACGAACCTGTTTATCGGCAAATAGTGATAATAATTAAAACGTGTATAAAAAAATGTAAATTACTGTAAATTATGCATAAAAATATATTGTTTTGAATAAAATTAAATATTATAGTTAAAAAAAGTTTGTCTTGTATCAATTTTTTTCAAATTTGAAATTTTTTATTAGTCATATTTTATTTCCTTATTTTTTTTTACGCAAATTTTAAAGTAATTTTACATTGGTGCTTTGCTTTTATGTGATTTTTGAAAAATCACAGTCCGTATCCCCCCTTTTTCAAGGTAAGTTACATCTATTTTTGCATGATTTTGTTTGCGCGTGTTTTCTGAGGAACCTATCTATCACGTAAAATGAGACCCAGGTGTATATATATATCCTGTCTAGACAACCACCCAGTACTATGATATGGTGAATATAAATAACAATAACTAACTTGTAGCTCAGCCAAGTTAAATTTCTTTCTTATACATAAAATTCTTATGATACAAATATTACTCATTTCACATCAATATATTATATCAATCTTAATAAATTATTTAATAATAAAAACATTAATAACATGAGACTAGCTATTAAATCATCCAGTAAAGTATCTCTTCACTAAAATATAAGTGATACTCCTGTGATTCACAATTAAAATAAAAAAATTATATTTAATATTTAAATTTCCTAAGTTAAATTTAATTATAAACCATTAATATTCCTAAATTTAACCAACATCTCAGGTAATTATTTGCTTCTTAAAATAAATAAATTAATTTACATAACGGAATGTAAAAAGGAATTTTATTTTCATCTAGCTACACTTAAAAAATAAACAAGAAATAAATATACTAATCAATTCTTCATTTTCAAAATAATTAACCAAATTCTCTTATCAATTGATTAAAGACTAAATTAAAATTATTAATTAATAATTATCACTATTAATTATAATTCAATTATTTTTATTTCTATTTGTCATACTAATTATCAGTCTTCATTATGATCATTGAGTAAGATGAAGAAAAAAATATATTAATTTATGTTTTGGATACAACATCAAATATGTTTACCAATTACAATATTTTTCTTATTTATTATTTTATTTAGATTATATGCAGTGATACTAAATATTTAATTATTACAATATATGTGTGGTTAGGATGATGAATGATGATTTAGAAAACAAGAAAAGGGACTCTCAAAACACTTGGTTAATTTAAAAAAAACAACATTAACATTTTATTACAACAGAAATACAAAATTTAAGAAAAATTTACATATTTTATATTTACTTAAAAATATTTAACATATTATACAAAACTTAAAAACTTAACATTAACAAAATACTTATAATATTTACTAAAACCTCAAATCATACAACCCCCCCCCCAATAATAAAATAAGTCATTTATATTTCACTTTAAAAATATTTACAACTAGGATATAGTATATTCCTTACTTGGCTCTATGAATATTAAGATACTTTTTAATATTTCTATAATAAAACATATCAATAAAATATCCAACTTATATATTATCATATTCTAAATATTTCAAAAATATATTTATATTATTATTACTTTATCTTTATTCTTCTTATAAAATTATGATTTTATTATGACTATAATTTATATTTTTTCTATATGGCACATTATTGTATTGCTTACAATAGCATGAATAATTATCAGGTTTTCTTTACAATATCACACCTCTTCTACTTCAGACATTCATTCTGTATTTTGATTTCTAATATTCAATAAAAACATTCATAAAATCTTTATTTTTAGCATCCTATTTGTTCTATGTTTAATTCGTTTTGTATGAAATGGATTTATCTTATCATCATTTGAAAGTTTAGCTATTACCATTGCTTAAATATGCAATTCCTTAATATGATGTATAATATCAGTGCAATTTTCATGATTACAAGTGTGGGATGAATAGCTTATAAAACTATAAGAAACAATGATATCACGGATTATATAACTTAAGGCCACATTTTCTTGTGTCTGCCTTAATTTCTATCTTGGTTTCTATTTTAAGCTCTTACAGATTTTTGAAAAATGCTACTCTACATATATCCCAAATATTCTAACTTTATACTGTATCATACTTAGCATTAGATAACACATCCCTAACACTACAGGATCCCCAATAATTACTTTCCTGTACCACTACTTCACATCTAACTTAAATCTTAACATTGCATAAAAATATTATTCATCATTTCTTAAAATAATATCCAAACTTATTCTTAACCTTTTCATACTTTGAACATACCAAGAAGATTAAAAAACAAATAGTTTATGATATAATAAAACAATTAGCTTTAACTTACTTAGAGATCAATTATACATACACTTTTATAATCATATTAAGATTATAATAAATATATTCACTCCTATATGATATACTTTTATGTAAATACACACATAATAAATATTACACATTTATTTTACCTGATTTCTGGCTTAAATATTTCGATACCAATATCATATACTAAAAAAAGTAAATAGAATTACCTTAATCATAATACTTTAAGACTATTAACAATGACACTCTGATAAATATAACTTCTTTTATATTATAGAATCATAATCAAAAACAAAGAAAAAATTTTCTTTTTCTTTTTTTATACCCAAAAATTCTAAAATATTTAAATCTAAAAATAACAAACATATGAACAAATAATTATGAATACTTAATACTATCTTAAAAATTATAGTTAATATACTAAAGTAATAGAAACAAAATGTTTTCAATTTCTTGAATCTTGTTGTCATGGCAATCATCTTTACCAACTGTTATTTGAAATGAAAGAGATTTCTTCCTCCCCTTCTCTCTTCTTCATGCTCTTCTCTGTTTTTTAGCATAATTAAAAACATGAAGAAAAATCCAAGTAAAAGTTATTTCTTAATAACAATAGTAAGTTTTTGTATAAAAGTTCATACTTCCCTATATCATTGATAAAAAATCCTTCACATTTAATAAATATCTATTTTAATGTTTAATAAAGACATTGATATTTTTTTAAAAAGTATTTATTTCTGCATACTTTAAAATATTTGCTAGTAGAATTATAAAGTTCTCAGAGTTCACCTCTGAATAATCCATATTTAATATGTTAATAATTCCAGTACCTAGATGATATTAAATAAACTTAAATAAAAATTAGTCTGCACTATATCTTTCTTCTTTTAGACTATTATTATCCTAATAAAATCACTAATAAATTTATATCTGAAAATGTCAATAGTTTTACTAAATAGAAGTAATTATCTTTATCATTACTAATAATTAGAGTTAGTAGAAAATGTTCTTTATTATTCTGCACATGAAAATTAGTAAAAAATAATATCCTTAAATCTCCTTTGCATTTTCTGTAGGCAAAATGGTTTGATCTGCAAGGTTTCTCATGAAAATATGTATTTATCTCATTGAATTAAGTTTTTATTTTCCTTTCATTTATCATAAGTTTATAGTCAATTCCTGTAGTATAACAATGAGGATAGTTTGGCTTTGTATTCCATAATGAACTTGATAAATAAACTTCTTAAGATATATCCCATGCTTTTTACAAGTTATCATTACTTTTTTAAGGTTAAAATAATAAGATTTCAATAAACTTATACTTAAATTTTTAAGACAAAAGGAATAGTTTTATTATTTGAAAATTTTCTTGATTTTTTTCTATCATCTGCTCATCCCATATTAATAGGGGAAAAATTACAATACCTGATTGGTTAATTATTTCCAGACATCTGGCACAAAAATGAATATTAATTAATTTCTACACTTTTAAAATGATTTTATAACTAATATTATTAAACCAATATTTTCTTAATTTTAATAATGCCAAATTTAAATTTATCTTTTAATAATAAAACTCTTTGTTTAAACTTAAATTTTGATACACAAAATTTATAATTTATATTACTATGATAATTATTAATTTTAGAAACTTTTTAATGAAATTGATATAATAAAATAACACTAGCATTTATTATTTAAATAAGTAGTAAATTGGATTGAGAACCAGGAAATAACTTTATTTTATTATTAAATGAATGTGTGTGTGCATACCTATTAACATATTTCACTTTTCGTTTATTTTATTATTAATTAAATGATTTTAAAAGAAGAAATAATAGCAATTTTTTTAACTTGACCATTAATAAATATAAAATATTAAATTTTAATAATTATAATTAGATTTAAAATACCTTAGATCATTTTAATTATTATTTATTTTTATTTTAAAATAAATAACAATTTTATTTCAAATTTATAAATTAGCTAGATTATATTTATTTAAAGCAAATTAACTTAAATTTAACATTAAGGAAACAGTGTATTTTAACTTTGCCTTCAAATTAAATAACAGGCTGTTATTAGTTATATAAAATTAAATATTTTTATTAAAATTGGCCATTACTTACAACCATATAATGATGTAGCAAAATAGAAAGGTTACAATATATATATATATTGTAACCTAGTGTTATTGACACTTGGTTTACTTGGCATTATTTCTGCAGGAAAACAATGCTATTCTTTAAAGAAATAAAAAGATAAAATAACCATAGTAATAATTGATTAATAAAGTATGCTATTCACTCACTTTGGCATGTTTTGGGTGAATAACTAATAGATTTAGTAATGCAATATCATTTTTAAAAAGAACATGAATAATTTAATTAAGATATTAATAATTAAAGCAAATTAATATAGTATAAAAACAAATATCATAAACAGTAATTGATTTTGGATGGGTAGAGGGGAAGAAGAGATGAATGTCTTATCATAGAGAACAATAACTTCTGGTAATTCCATTTGTAGAAAATGAGTTATAAATTACTGATAATTATCATTAATTAAATGTATTTATTTTTTTTTTTATTGTCAAATCACTTTGTAATCTATTTAAATAATACTAAAACTATATGATTGTAATAGGTTTTTCCTTTCTTTTGTTTATGTTATAATCAAATGATTATTTTTCTGGAAGAGGTCGCTAAAGTCAAGATCATTTTTTTTGAAAAAAAAAATATAGTCTGCTTTTAGTTTTCAAGGAAGGAACAGTGCTGAAATTTGGTAACTCAATTTTTTCATTTTATTTTGCAGAAATAAATGTAATCAAAGTAAAATTTTAATAATATAATGTGTGGCTAAATTTTTTTGATAAGATATCCTGATTTCCTGTGCCATCTACCTATTTAAAAACCTTTTATACTTAAAAATTTATTGTCTCGCGCTAAAGTTCAAAAATGACAGATGTAACTAAAAGAGTCACGAAAAATTATATTATATCTAAATTAAGGAAAAGAAGTGATTTCCAAGAAAAAATTAATTATTTATTAACTTTATGTCATTTATTGATATTTTCTTGGTATAGAAAGAAAAAAAATAATAATTGAAAGAAATATTTTGAAACCAAGGAAAATCAACTAGAAACATTTTCGCGCTCTTTCTCAATATTGTCTGCCTTTACAAGTAATGTAGTTACATACGTTAAAATATGTTTTATTCACCAAGAATTGTCTGGAAATAATAATAATGATAAATAAGATTAAATTATGCACATGTATATTTTTTTTGGAAAAAAATATAAACTTTCTCAGAGTAAATATAGGAAGAGTTATATAGGGGCATTCTTACGGAGAAGTTACCGTTAAAAAAATTTATAATTCCTAAAGTATGAACAAAACCAAATATCTTAGTGACTTAATGATAAAAATAAATGATATATTATATTACACATCAGTTGGATTTATTAAAACTTCCTATACATGTAAATCAGCTGCAGTTATTATCAGAATAATCTCTCGGAAAAATTGCGCATTTCCGTCCATAAGTAAGCTAGCTAATATGAATTGTACGTATCGTCAATAATAAAAAAGAAAAGAATTGTGTATGTTTATCGTCTATCGTCAACTGTTCGTTATGTTAGAATATGTATATTTTATTTTCTTTGGATCCCAAAATTGTAGCAGTTTAATTCAAGTAAGAATTAATCTTCAATTCTGCTATATTTTTCTTTACCTAATTTATTAAACGCACAAAATAAGAGAAAACTTTTATTTAAAGGAAATAATACCATGCGTTTATTGTTTTTAAACTTGCTTCGTGAAATACGACTGGATAAAGCTCTTCACCTGGACCAATTGCTCAACAGAAAAACATTTTCTAATGAGAGAGTATGCACTTGTTAATTAATGATTGTTTAAAACTAAGTTATAAATGATATGTATTTTTTTTGTTATATCACATAGGTTAAAGTCTGTATGGTCAAGTGATATTTAATAGCCTTGTAATGACAAAGGTATGTTTTAATATAATTATTATAGGTTAAGTTGATATTTAACACGAAAGAAAAAAATCTATAAAATATGTTTTAATTATTACATACAATTGTAGGTAGAAATTTTGTATGTTAGATACGTAAAAGAAAAATATTTAGATATTTAAGGGGTAAAATAAATATTGAAAATTATCAGAAGTAACTAAAAAAAAAAAAATGCTATAACAAAATATTTCTTGTTAAAGTTTTGAAACGAATTTATACTGTATTAATTGAGGAATTTATTCCTAATTATTCTTAAATAACACATCCACTTTATTTAGTTTAAGATAGTATGCTACCAACTATTTTTGAATGTTCCTTTATTAAAATTAAAATTATTATACTTTTATTCTATGATGTCCATTGATTTCAGATGTTGATCAAAGTATACACGGTAACATAAGTTTATTATAATCAGTGTATTTACTTATCCTGCCCAGATATAGCATTGGTATATGCTTAATATTCGCATAGGTAATAATTATAATGTATTTATTTTGTGGGATGAAAAATGATCTCCCCAAAAGCTTTGTTTTCCATGAGAGGAAGATTTTAAATATAATGTTCGGGTATGTTTATAGCCCAAGTGATCGATTCTCATAGATAGGACGATCAAGAATTTATCTAGCATTTAGTATGCTTCATTCGTTTAAATCCCAGGAGAGGATTGTATTTGGTGTGTGTTCGTTGTATGCCCAAGTAAGAGGCAAGAAACCACCAAAATATTTTAATGTAGTAGATTACTTTACAGACCTTCGTGGTTATTCCATATTCCTCATGTGAAAATAAAGATAGCTCCACCATGGAAGGTGTTGATTATTGTGCTTAATTTTGAAAGTTCGGGCAAGATAAAGGTTATATTGGAGGTGTTAGTTCCTCAAGATCCACTTTAGTATAAATAGTGCGTTAGTAACTAAGATCAATATCTGTATTGTGCTGCTAAATATTGCTAGTATTTGACAAGTAAATCAATGGAGAAAGTAATTAAAATTGCGTAATTTAAAACGCTTATTTACTGAAGGAATATTCAAATGCAATATTTAATTCTGATTAGTAATTAAATAATACTCATATTTAAAATTATACGTATGAATAAAATTTGTATCATAACTTAAGTTAGCATTAAGTTAAATGTAAGATGGTAAGTGTAACTTCTGATAACTGGCCTATAATTAGAATAGGTTATCCCATTAAAGACCATAAATAAAGTAAATGTATTAGAAATAAATTTAATATTTTGCGTATTGCATATGATGGGATTAATCATTTTAAAAAACAAAAACAAAAATAGTTAGTCAATAATTTTGAATAAAAGCTTCTACAAGGTTACCAAAATATAATAAACAATGTATTGGTAATGAAATGTACTTTTAGTTAATCAATCCATATGATTGCATACAGGAGAAGTAGTAACCTCTAGTCCATAACCAAAAGAGTATACAGATTAATGTCAGTTATATTTTATATTTTTGTATTACTATGGGATTATTGAATAAATGTTCATATATTTTTTTTGTGATAATAATAAATTATAGTCTTGTTAAAATTTGTTGTAGATTCATTTTTTTGTTTTTATATGCTAAATATAAGTGTTTGCACAATATTTGCAAAACCTTTTCTTGAGTCCGAAATCATTCCAAATTCTTAAAAACTTAATATACCAGATAAATAAAGTTAAGCAGATCGGAATATGTCATTATATTTTAGTTTAATGATAATTATTTATGGAGTTGAAAACTTAAGACTAAATTTATTCCCAAACCATTAACTTTGGTTGCACATTATTCCATTCCCATTTAGTTAAATTGTCTAAGTAATAAATCTTAGTTATATTATTGTGTTGTCATGGATGATGGAAGGACACAAAAAGCACCCTTGTCTTTTTATTATTCTGACTGAGATTCTGAAAAAAAAAAAGGCTGTGTTATTCAAAATTATACGTCATTATTGAATAGAATTATCATCTCTTTAAATAATATAGCAGTTGATATGAGAGATGAAGACACATTGAATTTAAGTAAAATAAATGTTTCCTATAGCCGACCAGAATGCCAGTCATATGCGACAACACAATACTGCCGAGCATTTCCTTACATGAAACAAAGAACCCTGAGATTAATATTATTATAATTATTCTTTAAATTAATAAGTGATCAATTATTGTTGTTATTACAATCGTGGCATGGCTTAAGAGAATTGAATGTACAATTGTATTATATGAAAAGTATTTTAGATCATATTGGCAAAATAATGGATATGTTGCTTTATTTTGGTTGCCTTAATTTCCAACAACCTGAAAAATTGGTGTCAACAAGTGCAGACAAAATAACCTAATACAGCTCAGAGTATGATTAGTGTCTAAGTGCAAACTAAACTAATAAATAATTACAGAATAAACAGAGGAATTTTTTTTTATTGGGTTAGAATATATATGGAACAATGATAAAGATATATGAAGATATTGTGGTCTGAGCCAACAGTTAAATGCTGATTCAGCACAAAATATCCATTTTGGGTATCATACATTTTTTTCATGTTTTTGGCCATATGTTTATGACTACACCACTCCACTAAGTGTTAAAAGTGGATAGAAAATAATCCCCTACATTTCATGAGAGTGATGTAGTGAAAATTATTTACTACAGAAATATTATTCATTAAATGGATAATCTCTAGTCTAATAAATGACTTATAAAAATATTAATATACTTCCATCAAGTAGTTTGTATAAAAGCCATGAGGGCAGTATGTTTGATACTTATCAAACTGTAGAAAAATTGGCTATCTAAATATATTGAAGTGATAAAGATATGTATAAGAAATTTTGATCTGGACCAATTGATGAGTGCTGGTTCAGCATGAAATATGCAACTTGATGGGATTATACATCTTTTTCATGTCTTTGATCATATGTTTATGATTACACCCTTCCACAAGATATTAAAAGTGGATACAACCAGTCCCTCTCTTTTGTGGGAATGATGTAGTAAAAATTACACTTCAGAAATATTAATCATTAAGTGGATAATCTGTAGTCTAATGAATGACTAATAAAAATTATTGTCATTAGTATATATATATATATATAAGTTTTTAACACGGATGAACCCGCAAAATATGTATTTTATATATTTAACCCGTGCAAATCTTCATTTTAACATATATATATATATATATATATATAAAGCATAAAGCTAAAGTAGTCAATAAATAATCAAAATTACCCCAAATTCACAACTCAATCAGACTAGCCAAGAAAATAAACTCTAAAACACTACCAATGGTTTCACTGCTACAAACAGACTTCTCAAATATAAAGAACTACAAAATAACAACATATTTAAGCTAAACAGTACCCATAATTCCACTTACCTTTCATCCACTCTTAATATTAAAAGAACTTTTAAATAAGTTAACTGCTTCAGAATCATAAATTTTTAATAATGAAGAATCTTTAATTCTTCTTTTAATTTCATTTCTCTCAAAGACAACCTTAGCTTCATCAAAATGAATAATGTGGCCTGTATGTTTTACATGGATATATAAGGCAGAACTAAGATATTTATTTCTAACCCTACTTTTATGTACCTTTATTCTTTCATTTAAATGCAAAATACTATGACTTTCCTACTTAAAAACAAGGAATAATATATACTACTCCAGGAATAGTCTTTTCTAACAAAAATTTCTTTTGTATTATTTAATAAATTATTCAAAGTAATACCCCCTTTCCAAGCAATTTTCTTATTTCCAAACAAATTGCTGTTTTTACATTCAATTTTATAGAAAGACAAAACTTGTAATTTATATTATTTCTTATTTATGTAAGAAGGTATATATAGGTCAGAATAGTGTGAGTTTAAATGAAAGAATAAAGGTACATAAAAGTAGGGTTAGAAATAAATATCTTAGTTCTGCCTTTATATATTCATGTAAAAGATACAGGCTGCATTATTCATTTTGATGAAGCTAAGGTTGTATCTTTGAAAGAAATGAAATTAAAAGAATTAAAGAAGCTTTATTGTTAAAAACTTATGATTCTGAAGCAGTTAACTTATTTAGAAGTTCTTGTAATATTAAGAGTGGATGGGAAGTAAGTGGAATTGTGGGTAATGTTTAGTTTAAATGTGTTATTTTGTAGTTCTTTACATTTGAGAAGTCTGCTTGTAGCAGTGAAACCATTGGTAGTGTTTTAGAGTTTATTTTCTTGGCTACTCTGGTTGAGTTGTGAATTTGGAGTAATTTTGATTATTTATATATATATCAATCAGTATAAACAAACCAAATATATCAGTATAAAGAACAAAATTCTAGATTTTTAACAAAATTTCAGTAAACAAAAAAGTTGAGTGACAAATCAACAAAAAAATCAAAAATCTAATTCAGATATTAAGATATGACAGTAATTATTGAAACCTTATGACTGAATATATTACAATTGATATCACAATAGAAACTAGTAAAATATTTAATAATAGAAATTAAAACAGAGAAAAGAGTTCATAAAAGAAAGTGAACTTTTAAATATTTTTTTTTCTTGCTGTTATTTGACAACTAAATGTGTCACTTTTCATCCTGTCATCAGATTTTCAATTGGATGGATGGTTGAAGAGTTGGAGTGTGGAGTAGATTGAAGCCGGTTCATTAAAGTATGAGGTTTGGCTATCTTAATATATATCGGAGCACTTATAGCATATATGTGTGGAGATGATAATCTGAACCAATTGATGATTGCTGGTTTAGCATGAAATATGTATATTGGTGATTATTTATCTTTTCAACATATATGTGTTCAAGGGTATCAGTGTTATGAGATAGTGTGGAGAGTGGTGGGTCGGGTGAAAGTCTGTGCTCACCTACCCTATATATTACAATAGATAGTAGAATTTTAGTGAAAAATTAACGTCCTGTATAAAAAAAAATCAAATTAAACGCTTTTAATATATAATAATATATAATTGTTATAAAACTGATCATAGTTGAATGATACTCTCCAGACTGTAAATGAATTTTTTAATAGGTACTACGCATATTTACGTAGGACACCTTTAAATAATGCTAAATCAAATATTAAATTATTCTTAATGATAAACAAAACCAAATTCAACTTATTTTTATTTATAGAATACCAGGTACTTTTCTTGTAAAATTGATTTGTATTTCATATTTAGGATCAAGACAAAGTCAATCTTAACCAATCTAAATCTACTTTTCAATGCCAGATTGGAGACTATTGATTCACAGATACATTATTAATTTTTACATGTGGACAATTAGTGATGATAAACAATATGTTCTAGCAAATCACTTTAGCAAACAAATCATCATTACATTTATATATTTTATATCTGTTTAAATCACAGTATAAACCTGTATAGTTTGGTTCAGGAAATACACAGATGGACCCTGGAGTTTAAGGTTCATTGATCATGATTCCGCTCAATCTCCGACTGGTTCTTGAACTGGTAATGAAATCCTGAGCAATAGACCATTTTATTTTATTATATCCTGATCTATAGCAGATACATATTAATCATTCATGTTAACTTTAATTTGGATGTTTTTGATAACACAAAAACAAGGGGTAATTAATATTACTAAAAATCTTTCCCCATACAGCATTTGGATAATGTAACAAAACTGGTTAATGGAAGATATTATTAAAACACCCATTGTTTGGCTTAGATTTAATTTTACAGAAATGGCCATCCCTAATTCATTTTCACACTATTTCATTGATAAATATATAACACGTATTATGTGTGTGTGCATATGCACAAAAATTGACTCTTTCCAGTTACAGCATATTCTTACATATAAATATATTTTAATTTGATAAAATATATTTTAAAAAAGTTTTTAAGTTAAAGATCCTCAACAAATTTCATAAAATGTAGCATAGACCAAATTAAACATAAATTTTTACTAAGATTAAATATTTTATTG
This sequence comes from Epiperipatus broadwayi, assembly GCA_028023455.1. Lineage (NCBI taxonomy): Eukaryota > Metazoa > Onychophora > Udeonychophora > Euonychophora > Peripatidae > Epiperipatus > Epiperipatus broadwayi. The sequence goes on from JAQFVV010012396.1 coordinate 10,647,075, forward strand.
TGTAATTCTTAAAGCTAATTATACAGCACACACACCCTTGGATTGTCTAATTATATTTAAGCATCAATATTACTTCATAATCAATTGCATTAAGTTAATCCAACACATTTTCTTTTAAATCAACTATTTTAAATTCATAAATCAACATTTATTGATTTCTTTTTTTTTTTTGTTAATATTTTTACTTTTATCCAAAGGTACATTTGATTAATAACTAAATTAAGTAATACAAAAAAAGTTCAGTTACATAAACTTTCTATAGGATTAAAATAGGTATATACCAAATGACATAGAATTATATAAAACCATCATATTGGAAAAAATAAATATCTTTATGCTGTTCTTCCATAAAACAATAATAAGAAAATAATAACTTTTTACAACAGCTATATAAATATCAAATTTTTTATATACATAAAAAGCCTTTTTCAGCATCTGATTTGGTGCCCTTTTCAAATGTTAATAATCTATTACGTTAACGAACTATTACAGACATAAAACCAACTGATATTCAATAATGAAATTAAAACAACCAATACCAATATAAATTATTACAATAAATCAAAACCTACATATAAATAAAAACAATCTATCTTTAAAAAATCAAATCTTTATAATTTCTAATATCAATGCCCCCCCCCCTCCCACATATATATGTAATAAAATATATTCTACCAGAATTTGTGAACAATTATCAATTATTACGGCAATAAATCTTTGATACAAAACAATATTTATCATTTTTCTGAGTCAGGCTTTTGATATGACTTATCTTTGTTAAAGCACAACTATAATGAACATGAACAAATACATTAGCATATTCACATGCGTACAAACATACACCAAACTAGTTGTTGATTACCATACATATTAGCATATTTGCAAGTGAAAAATTGATTCTAAGGTTGACCATGTCATTAGATTAAATAACCAATGTTTGTGGAGGGAAATGCTATTAACTCATATTTATGGAGTTTTTAGAATTGTGTGCATGCTTCTTTAATTTTGTCTTTTTATTATTACTTTAATACATTGTACAGGCTTAAACCTGCATTTATATATGTAATATATGTGGGGTTTGAACTCAGACTATCACATGACCCACCACTCTCAGTGCCATCTCATATTGCTGACCCACCTGATCACACACATATTGAAAAGATAAATAATCACCAATATATGTATTTCATGCTAAACCAGCAATCATCAGTTGGTCTAGATTACTATCCTTACACACATATATAATCAGTACTCAGCTTTATATTAAGATAGCTAATCTTTATACTTTAATGACAGGCTTCAAACTATTCCAACTCACAACTCTTTAGCCTTCCATTTCATTAAAAATCTGATTATTACTTTGTAAAAGAGATCATTTTAACATCATCAGGTTTACAGAAATGACCAGATTTTTTCCCCACTGTCTACAAATACTGAGCTATAAGTGCTGTTGCATTTAGCTCTGTTATATAAGTGAGAATTCTGAGTGATTCTAGATTTTAATTTTGTATGTTTCTCTCCATAGTATCAGGTATTGCAAAATTGACAATCTAGGGTGTATACCAATTGAGCCTTATCATTGTCTTTAATCTTATTTTTAGAAATGTTAATAAGTATATTTAGAGATAAAGGGCATCTCAAACCAGTATTAAAGTCCATGTGCATAATCAATATTATTTTTGTAACTATATTAGAAATATATAACACATAAAAATTCATGGTTTAGAGTTAGATGTTCTATGAAATTTATGTCATATTAAATTTTCATATGTTTGTCAAGCATTACTCTAGAATAACTGACTTTAATTAAATCTTTTTTTATAACATTGTAAATTATTTTTCTATTGGCTTTAAACTTACAAAGTTTTGAACTCCTAAACAAAAAGGTTTTAAAGGCTGCCATTTTATATTGAAATGGAGTTTTTGAGTGTGATAACCACTATCACTAAGAGATTTTATAATTACTAAATAACCAATATAATTTTGTCATACCAGTTTCAAATCCAGAAATTTAATAGATTGGTTATTGTCCTCCTTTTTCTTTACTCATGAAATTTCTGGATTTGAAATTGATAAGGCTGAATTATACTATTTTTTTTTTCAATAAGTTAATTTTTTTAGTAAACTAATTTAGTTAGGGCTTGATATTTAAATGTTAATACACCCCCAGAGCCATTTTATAAGAACTTTTATAAGTTTAATTGCTTTAAAAGTTTTATTCAGAAGATTGTTGTTTTGATGTTACATCATAAGTGTAAACAGTGACATTATTTTTGGTGTGGTATTCTGAGTGGCCATGAAATTCCTTATCTGCTAATTATACCTAAATGTTATTCTAGTATATTTTTTTATTCCAAATTAAGAGTTTTTCATGTATTTATTTTAAGTAAAATATTTTCTTTAAAATTTATCATCATCATCATCATCATCATCATCATCATCATCATCATCATTATTATTATTATTATTATTATTATTATTATTATTATTTAGGTAGACATTATCTTATGAACAAGAGTATGTCTCACCATATTATTACTCCATTCATTGCCTAATAATCCTTATATGAAAAAAAAAATGTAAATTTTTAGTATTATAAAATTTTAATTACAGAACCCTGAAATTTTAATTTATAGAAGTGACTATTAAAGAAATTGTTTTGCAAAACAAAATTAATTTCAAGATGTGGCACAAATATAAGAAAACATAGAGATGTTGATCTAATCATGACAATGAAATACTGATGATGAAGAGGAATTAGAAAGAAAAGGATTTATAATAACCTAACCATTCTATGATATATACTTCCAATATTAAGAGTCTTCCCAAATTTGTGAGAGTGAGTTAAGAGTTCTCTTCCTCTTAAAATTTGCTAAACATTGCATATTATATTTATGTTTATTAATTGCTGGTATTACCCTTGGGACTTCTTTTTATTATAGCATATAACATTTAGTAACCCCTCTAAGCTTATTCCATAGTGTTATTATTTTGGCATTATATCTAGTAATTGATCTGTGTTATGTCAATGATCGATCGCCTCATCAGCATATTCTTTAGGTTATAATATCTATATAATGTCATTTTCTGCTCCTTCGGTATAAAATAGTTATGTTGAACAATAAATTTTACTTTACAATAGTGTAGCTTTAATAGACTCCTAAAAGAATCAGCTCAATAAAGAAAAATAAAATATATTTTCCTTGATACTTTTAAAAGTCTATTAAAGCTCCACTATTATAAAATAAATTTATTGGTCAACCCAACCATTGTAAACTGAAAGATTAGAAAAATTTATTTATATATTAATTAATTAATTATGACTATAACAATTTGAAATTTCTACCACATTATATATATATAATTATTTGTTTTATACTGGGTTCAACTTTTATGATAAGTGACTGCATAAAGAATGATGATGATTAATACTTGCATCCTGATTTAATGTATTACATAATTACTATTAATTAATATATGATAATAAATTCACTATATGTACTTTACATATTAAAAGTTGTTTAACTGAGTATAGAAAAAGTAATAACTGGTCAGACTTTTAAAATAGGATTAGAAGATTATTCAACTGGAACAGATTTAAAACAAAACCTTATTTAATTTGGAATTAAACTACATATAGACAGAGACTTGCATGTTTAGAGAAGAGTAAAAAGAGTCAAAACTATAAAAATGTGAATTTGTAAGAAAATGAAAAAGGTAAGGTGAAGTTTTGAGATAAATGAATAATGATTATTTATTGGGACAAATGCCCTGTATGGTTTAGTATAGCTACAGAATGTTACATTCTGAAGTGTAGGGGTGTCAGGTTAATTCCAAATTCTGGTATTTCCAATGCTCAAACTTCTTATGAACCTCTGAACAATAAAACCATTTGATTATTTGTTTTTATTAAGATTAATTAAAAGAAAAATAATTAAACTAAATATGTACTTACAATTTATCCAAACCGCTTCAAACACTTTTTAGCAAAACTCTTTATTTGTACATATATATACAACGTTTCAACTGACCTGCATTAAAATAAAATTCCTCTGAAGAAGACTGCAAGTCAGTTGAAACATCGGTGTGTATATATATGTACAAATAAAGAGTTTTGTTAAAAAGTGTTTGAAGCGGTTTGGATAAATTGTATTATTTATAGAATATTATGGCAAAAAATAAAAAAAAGTGTGATTTTGATAAATGTGTACTTATTGGTATACGCTAAAAGAAAGTGCAAATTTGGAAGGAAGTGTGAGTATTGAAGAAAGAAAATGGGATTTTCAGATGGTTGTCTACAATAATGAGTAGCTTCTGGTTTTTAATATAATGAATGGCAAAAATAGCAAACCTTAAGATAACCAGGTGCTTTTGTATTGTTTGATCACAATATCTTTCTTGAAGACTTTTTTTTAGAATTAACAAACCTATTTTCAAATAAATAGTTTAATGTAAATTTGAGGTACTTTTATAACAGTATAATATTGTGACAATGAATTGAAATATTGTAAATAATGTTATATCACTATGTTATATACACACAAATACACACTGTATATTATATATGTTTGATGTATGTGTTGAAAATTTTATATATTCCAAGTGATTATAAAGTCAATATTTTCAAAATATCATGCACTATTCATATAGGGTCTGTTATAAACTATTATTAAAGCTTTTATATTAACTTGTTCTAACTATGAATGTTTCTGTTTGCACGTCCATATATTAACATTTTTGACTTTTTAACAATGAAAAAAAATCTGTTCCCATTTAGAACTCAAACACAATATCTTTACACTTCCCAAACCTTCTTAACAACTGAGTCAATGGAAATGCTACATTTGTAGATTAAAATTTTGTTAATATTGATTTAAATCATACTTTATTAAATTAATTAAAATGCAATATATAAATATTTTTATATAGTTGATGATCACAATATTTAAACTTAGAATTCATTTATTAGAGAACATAATTTTCACATCTTATTATTAAATTATACTTTTTTTCCCCATATGTCATAACATCGGCCGAGAGGCAAACCCTCAACCATATGCAACCAACTACTTGCTTGCAATGTGGCTGTGATGACCTCTTGGCTAACAATGCTTGACAAATATTTGTATATTAATCTTTTTTTTTAAATATGTAAATATAACTAAAAAGTAAAAAAAAAAAAAAAGATATATAATTTTTTTTTTTTTAAAAAAGCTTTTATATAAATAGCAGACTAAAAAGTAGAAAAATAACAAAGCAATCCATCTCTCGGATTAATTTGCCATTATCCCAAATATCAGAGATCTGAAGAATTTACACTTGTTATAAACCAATTAGAAATTACACGAATATTGTCATTTGATAAAGCATTTGAGATCTTTCTGATTTTTATGATTTATTTGAGCCTCAAATGCTTTTATGAAACAATATTCCTGCAATTTCCAGAATTTCTAAGAATGGCAAATTAAACTGAGAGGTGGGTTACTTTATTTTTCTAAAAGTCATTTATTTACATAAAAGCATTATTTAAATAATTTTTTTTCTTTTTTACATATTATTTTATATGTTATTTTCTAATAATTTAATGCAATTTTATTTTTCCCAAATTATTATTTTCATATAATCTCACATACCTGTAGCCTTTGAAAGAAACAATTAAATTATTGTTTACTCATCTTCTTTAAGTGCTTATGTACTTTATTTACATATAATCCACATACATACGCGCACAAATATTATTAATAAAAAGAGAATCTGCTTGCTAGATAATATTTCACTGGTTTTCAGATTACATCAAAATTCAGCAATAGTTAACATATAATTCCATTTTTTAAAAAATATTATTACTAAAATCATAATCATCAATTCTATTTCTAATGATCCTCAGAAAAAAAGAGATGGAATATTAAAATATTATTAAAACAGGGATTGAGATAAATCGGTCAAAAATGGTCTATCGTGTTAATGTACCTTGAATTTGGCGTCTCCAACTTTATAAGAGAAAATAATTTTGCAATTATCCTGTAATTTTTGAATGCATTATAAAGGTTATTAGATACTTCGTTAATGGCGATCATTTTTTCTCAGTAGATAAAACAGTTTTCAAATACCAACAGTAGATCAAAGACTTTAAACTCCCCCCTCCCCCGCACTTATTATATAAGAGTAAGCTCGTCTTTTTTTTTTTAAAAAAAAAACAACCTCTTTTATGCAATTATGATAGCTTTAAATAAGAAAAATTAGAATTTGTTAAAGCGATGATTAAATCTTAGCGCTCTACACCAACATACCTACACAACTGTACTATCGAAATTTGATTAATGATATTCGGATGACATTTTTTTAAAAAAATAAATAAATATCAGTAAATAACTACGATTTAATATTATAGATATAATCATGTTTCTTTTTTATATATATTGCAAGAAAATGTAATTAACAAAACGATGTTTCCGTTGTGGTTAAATGTCATATGTACTATGAAATTATTATTTGACGACAAATCAGTGTTTCGAGTATTGTGTACGAAAGCAATAAGTAATTAATGAATAATCGAAGAGTCTGCCATTGTAGAAGATATTCCCATTTTAACTCTTGCGCAATCCGCGCTGAAAATATTTTTAGCTGCAAAATCAGCAGACAGCTTTTAAGAGTTTACCGGTATTTGAAAATACGCTGATTTAATAAATAATTAAGACGAAAATATAAAATTAATTAAATTAGTATACCTCTTTTCTTCATTTGATTTTTTAATTAAAAAAAATATGCAAAACAAACGAAAAAATGAAAAATAAAAGCGTTTTTATTTTTAGATTTTTTTTTTTGAAAGACCTTTAAAGATTGCCCTGCCCTCTAAAGGTAATAAGTACAACAATAAACGTATTAGTATTATTTTTTCTATCTTAACGTCTGGAGGATGCGAGTACGTAAATGCTATTTGTTTTTATCATATCTAGCTTTTGTATTCATATTAACGTAATTATATTTAATTGCATTACACTGTTTTTCTTTGCTGAAACTTACTCGCATTTATTTTTAGCATATAAGTGGTAATTAAATTATTGTAGTTTTACTGTTTTTTTATTTTTTATTTCTTGGCAAGAATACATATTTAATTACTATTTATTTTATTAATGCACGTATTTACTTTTTTTAATTATTCATTATTTCAGTGATGTTTGTATTATACTGCGTGTTAAAAACATCTGGGGGAAATCATCGGAAGTAAAACGCGTTCTTCTAGTTTTTATAATCAGCATATCCATACCGTGAATTAATCAGTATTTACTACCTGCTAAAATATAGTAATTATAGCTAATTGATAGGACATTTATTTTTATGTTAAGAAATTATAGTTTTTGCTTTTTTTTAAAAATTTATTTACAACACTCTTCAAAAATGTTCATATCCACTTTTGTTTTCATTAATAGTATATAAAAAAGCATATTTGTAAATGAAATGAATTATCTCTTTGTAATTTAGCTTCTTTCGGTTCTCTGTACAAGCATTTCGATAGTAATTTCTGTAAATTCATATTGAAAACATTTTTTTAATACGGATTTTATGATAAATCGATGCAAATGTCATTGTAGTTAGCCGGAACATGGCGTAAAGCTTATATAGAAATTCCAATTCGTAGAGACCTAAGAAGAATAATAAAAATATTTCAATGAAATAATTTGATTGAAGGGGTGTGTGTGATTTTAATTCTATTTTAACACTATATGTTTTTTAAGTCTGTTTATTGAAATTTATTTTGATTAATTACTTCACTCAAAAATTAATTTTAGGTTGGCTGAAAAAAAAAACCGCTACGGTTCAAGATACGGCTACATAATTTATTGCAGTTCAAATTATATTTTATATTCTTTTTTTTATTTTTATATGTCATAGCATCGACCGGGAGGCGAGCCCACAACCGTCTGCAACCAACTACTTGCTTGCAAGGCGGCTGCGATGACCTCTCGGCTAACAACGCTTGACGTTTTATTATTCTCTATGTAGGTACTGAATATAAATCTTTTGATACATGATAATCTGAAATCACTTGTTACTATTTAATAGTCATATATATATATATTTTAAAGTTCTCTACCAGAAGATAGAGTAATAATTTTTCAATGGAATACTATGATTAAATCTTACCACTTGTCAAAACATTTTATCACTCAGAGTTTCAAACAGTCATTTATTCAAATGCTAACATTGCTTAAGCTTCGTAATGAAACACGAACTTAGTGGATTCGACTTAGTAAGATTATAGGTAGAATAATATATGTATACTTGTTTCCACTAATTGTTATTTTACATAATATATGTAGATTCATTTATTGAATATTTTTATATAAATCAGGCCATACTAATTGTACGAAATTGGTTTTGAATTAATTAAATGTAATAATATTTAATGTACAAATTGTTTATTTTTTTTCATTCAAATTAACAGATGACTAAAGAATAGGGCAATTATTAATATGGAGGAAAGTAAATGAAATATGTGTTTTCTGAGACTGGGCTCATTAATCCAGTTTACATTCTAGATTTTAAAGCCTTTAGATTTAAAATCTATTGTTAAAATTAATATAAGTGAAAGCACTGAAGCACTATAATATTAGCTTATTATGAAAATGAGTATATCATTTTATATATATCTTTCAAAGGACATTATTATATGCCACTTTAGTTACTCTTATAGATTTGTCAACATGCCATTGAGCAATACAGAGCAGAGTGATAGCAGTTGATATAATAAACAGAGAGCAAGTAAAACTTCCAGAAAAAAGAAATACAATATGATATAACTGAACATTTTTTACATTGGAATAATAGTCATGTGGTTCACAAGTTTTACATTAATTTACACAGAAAACTGAAATTGCTTGTTGTAATTGTTATATATTATTTTTCATGATTTATAACAGTTCAGAGATTATTGTATCTTGTTAAAGGCTTGAGCTTATGCACATTAAGGACCATGTATTTGGCTTGTTCAATGATTTTTTTTTTATCTCTTTGATATATTGTTTTGATTTTATCAGTTAAAGTATTTGGATGTCTTCTACAATTATTGTTATATACAAATGTACATTTCTTACACCATAGGGAAAAAAGGATGGATGCATTGTCATGAAAATGGGTTAATACTTTTTCGCAAGTGACCCTATAAGGTTATTGATGTTTTCATTTTTGTTGTTGAAGATTATAAAGATCATCATTCTGATTTTGTCAAGATCTGGGCATTCAGAAAAAAATATGTGGTTGTGTTTAAATCTCTTTGTGACAAAGAGTACGCACAGCATCACAATTGTGTTCTCTTTTAAATCTGTAGAATGGTAGTGTAGGCAGTGATTCAAAGTTTAATTTTATTAAGAAATCTAAATAGTTTAGTTCTAATGACCAGAATTTACATTTGTGACATAGTTGTTTGTTGATAATGTTTAATATGGGGTTTACTTCATAATGGTGAGAATGGATGGACCAATGAGTACACTTTCCAATATTTATATTTATTTGAAAGGTGGAGGGGAGTTTTGAATAGATAATAAAGGGTTTAAAAGATATTTCCAATATTTTGGGATTGGGGATAGATGTAATTTTATAGATGATTTTTAGATTCTGAAACTCTTAGCACATAATGAGATTATGTTGTGTTTTTGTATTCTGAATGGGTATGTATTATATAGTTCTAGTCGATTGTGAGAAATATGGTTTTGTAAACATTTATTTGAGATGGCTGCTGTACATTTATTCCACAAAAGTTTTCTGCATGTTGAATAAATGTGGTTAGTAAAAGCTTTGATGTAGAGCATGCAATTCTTGTCATGATTAGAACATTAAATAGGAATGCTTTTGTGCAATGCGACAGGGATCATTTCTCAAGTAATCTAACAATGCTTTCTATTTTCTTTTTTTTATGTTTTTGCTGGATTTTTGCCAGAATTGCAATGTTTCTTGATGAAAAAAAAAACAGAAAAGGATTAAGCATCTCGTTAAAGTGATCTTTAAGGCACATTCTGGTGTATACTTGCTATACACATTATTTTTTCATATTAAAGACAAGTATATATTTATTGGTATATTCTAAAAGTATTTGAAATAGCTGTGGTATTTATTTTTTGGATTGTAAAAATACTGAGATATTATCCATAAAGGCTATGCTTGAAATGTTGATATCAAAGCTAGGAAGATATATTCCTGATAGTTTTTTTCTATAGCTTTAAATAATAGATTAATATATGTGTTGAACAGCAGTGCAGTTACAAGGGATTCCTGAGGGATTGAGAAATGAGATATAATCAGAGGTGAAGTTTTGTCATTTAGGGTTACATATATTTTCCTATTTAGTAAAAGATTTTGAAGGATGTTTATCAAAGATTTGGGATTAGGGGTGTTGGCAAGTAGTTTGATTAATATATCAATTGAGATTTTATAAAATGCAGATTTCATGTCTAAAATAATTATAATCAGACTGTATTTTTTGTTGCACCTTATATAATCTATGGTTATTTTAAATATAAAATTTGCTTGATTAGTTGGTGAGCCTTTTTTTTAAAAAAGTTGTGATTCTATTTTATTTTTGATGACTGATTCCAGCACCTTGATTTCTAATGGACACATGGATGTTGGGTTTTGTATTCTATGTACTTTTTGTTAAAAAGTTTGCTAAGTTTGAAAGATATTGGAAGTTAAAATGGTTTAGATAAACAAATACAAATCTTGGTATTCTATGTATTCCAGGAAGACATGTATCTGGTATTTCATTTAGTTTTTGCTGGAATTCTTTTAGTGAGAAAACAGTCCCTTTCTTTTATACTTCAAGGAAGTGGAGGTGGGAATCAAATTTTTTTTCTCTAAAATAGATTGATTGATTCTAGATGTACTCATTACAAACTATTTTATCTAGAATTTTGAAGGCAAATCAGGACTTGAATTAGAGGGAGATGCCACAATGTCCATCTAATATATTGCCTAGACTACACGTGAAGTTGGTTTAAGAATATTCTCTTTTTCTTAATCACTAATATTCCCTAAGAGACATGTAAATTTGTAGATCATTTTAAAACTGATAATTTGGGCCAATCATTATGTTGAAGGAATAAGGGTAGTTTTTTGTAGATGATTTTATATATAATAGAAAAATTTTGAATGATAAACTATAATAATGCAAAGTTCATAGGATTTCATTAACCATTTCAAAATCTTAAACATTACTAATTAGTTATTCTACATGAATTAACTATGATAAACAGAGCAGCCAAAATGCAAAAACATTAATTATAAACAACAATTTGCTAAGCGCTTTCGGTACTGTATACCAGAATCATGCCGAAAACGCTTGGCAAATTGTTGTTTATAATTAATGTTTTTGCATTTTGGCCGTTCTGTTTATCACATTATTCGTGTAGAATAATTTTCATTATCTGACAGAGTTTTTATATTATTTATTACTAATTAGTTATAAATTATTTATATTAAGCAGATTTTATTTGCTTTAATTTTAAAGTATAAAAAGATGAAAAATACACAGTTATTAAATGTGATGCTCTTTATAATTAATAAGTATGCATAATTATATTCTGGATAGAAAGAAATTACTATAAATTTCATTTTTTTAAATATAAATATTCCTATCAGTATATATTTATTTGTAAAGAAGGTGCTATTTATTTTATGAAATTCATAATTAATAAGTCTTGACCTTAAGAAACACTTCAATAAATTTAAATTTGAACTTGCAAATCATTTTACAATATTAACAAACTTTGAAAATTGTTAAGATTTGACAGAGATTAATAAGAAGGTAGAGGATTGTAACGCAGACATATGTCACATAAAAAAACACCAAAACAAAACAGCAAATTATCAGTAAAATTTTAATTGAGACAAGACAAAGGGTGAAGAAAAGAAGGAATATGAAAATATTTTTAAATGATCCATTGAAAAGAATTAGGTATCTGGTATTTTGTAAAATGATATAAAAAAGAATTAATGATGTAATAAACTATAATTTTGAAATTGATCAAAAAAACTATAGAAGAGAATAAAAGTCTCAACAATATAAACGATATTTTAATTTTAGAGTGTTGCTGAAGGTCAAGGACCATCAATTGTTAATGTTTTTTTAATAGTTTTCATCTCTCTAGATTTGCATTGATATGTATTTTATATCTCACTGATCAAAAATTACGTTCTGAGTTCAATCTATTAAAGAACATTATAATTTTCCTTATTAAACAAAATATAATCCAAATCTTTCGTTCCTTCATTTGGTTGCTTTCATGTCTATTTTTTTTTTGAGCATTTTTCTCAAAGAATTTATAATATAAAGTTTCTTTTTCTGAAAATTCTACAAGTTTGTCTCCTCTGCCATTTCTGTCACTATAACCAAATTTGCTGACAGAATTATCATCTTTTAACCATTTTTCTATTCTAGCATTATAGCCTCTAAGTTAGTTTTAGAATGTTGTTTGATATGATCAAGATCATTTTATACGTCTATATAAAAATCCTCTTTTTTTCAGTAGAATCAAAATCTGTTGCACATATCCTTGAGATATCTGCATTTAATATTTTCCATTAAGTTAGATAATTTAATCATGTTACTATGTCTGATATGCCATTGATCTCAACACTATTGCTCTACTTTTTATTTAGAACGAAACTTACTCCATTTGCATTTTCAATATTTATGCTTTTGTGGTATAGAATATGTCCACTTTTCAATCAAATGTCTCTTCAGCTATTAACTTCACAAAATTCAATAATACTCCATTTAATATTAGATAGTTCATTTCCCAATTCACATAACCTTCCTTCCCTTTAAAGTGATCTGCAGTTCTAATTAATGAAATAAAAAGTGATTAGTATGAATAAGGATTAAAATATCGTATATCTTATGTTCACAGTGATCTAATTAAGATTACTTAAGTACTCTTGCTCATTATAATGTTGTGAACTATAATTCTGAAATATATTGAATACATAAATAGTTATGAAATAACCATATTTAATTTAATTGGTGAGGTTATGTGAAATGAAATTGATTAAGTTATGTCTGACAAAAATATACATCTATTTAAATGGATACTGTCCTATATATGATGTGTCAGAGTGACTTGAGGTCAACATGGACATGACAACAATATTGTCATCAGCATGGAATTTGGGCATTCATCAGATTTTTAATGGTATGGATGGCTGAAGAGTCGGAGGTTGGAGTATATTGAAGCCTGTCCATTAAAGTATAAAGATTTGCTATCTTAATATAAACTGAGCACTGATTATATATATATGTGTGTGTGTGTAAGAGATGATAATCTGTTCCAACTGATGAGCACTGGTTCAGCACAAAATATGTATATTGGTGATTATTTATCTTTTCTACATGTGTGTGGTCATGTGTATCAGTAGTATGAGATAATGTGGATAGTTGAAGATTGCTTAAAAGTCTGAGTTCAAATCCCCCACATTTAAAAATATGTAATATAAATAAAATGTCCATTAATTAGAGAAAAATTGTAATCATAATAAAAATAATAAAATATAACGATAATAAACCATTATAAACAGTCTTTCAATCTGCAGAAGTACTTTTGGCTAATTTCTTAAACCTGCCTCAACTTCCATTAAATTAAAAAAAACAACAACTTATTAATATGTAAAAGATAATACATTAATAATTGTAAATTTCATGAAATAAATAACTTCTTTTATATAGATGCACTAACACTGCAGCTGATAAAAAAGAAAGTTATTGTAATTCCATATATTTAGAATATCATTCTATGTGTGCCCATTAGTTATAAAGAATATCATATTACTTGAATATGTATTTCATTTTTTACACTTTAAAATAAGTTAAATAAAATATGCCAAACATAAGTAAGATTTAAATCTATTCTGCTTGTGGTTATTGATATTTAAGAGATTGACATAGTGGATAAAAGGTTTTTTTTTTTTCAAAAGCTGGTCTTATGAACTTTGTGATGCCATAGTTTATGTGCACTTCATATGTCATATTTTTATATGTTAAGGAAGGGGAATAGGACACACACACACACATATATATATTGTAATAAATAAATAAAAGTGAATATAACAGTAGTAATATATATATATAAAAGCAAACCACAGAAGTACTTTCAGTTAATTTCTTTACCTTCTTCAACTGTCATTTAAACATCATCATGATCAAAGATGTTATGCTGGAGGCAGTTATAAAAAGAATATGTGTGCTATGGTTATACATAGAGATGACAATAAAATAGAGGAAAAAATGTAAGAATAAAAAACTATATAGATGATGTTCAAAGAAAATTAATTTCATAAATAGACAGGAATAGAGATATGAATAAGTGAAGGGTTGAAGGAAGTTTTTATCAAAGAAAAATTACATGCATTAGCAGTAGCAAAGACATATTTGAGAGATAAAGAAGAATCATATTTTTAAAAATGTCAATGAAAGAAAATAAATAGATTTGAAGATAATAAGAAAGGAAGTGGATATAGGAGTTATTATTAAAAAGTTATTTAAAAAAATATATAAACAGTATATGTGAGTTAGACTGAAATTAGGTATAGAGAAATAGATATACTGGAAAAATGGTAAAGTATGAAGGAATGAAATGAAAGTATTTAAGGATCTTTGTATAGGGACATTGATGAATTTAAAAGGGAAAATTATAAAATATTAGTAGTATATAATGCATATGGGCATATTAATGAAATTGTTGGAGTAAAGAATATAATAAGGCATTATTAAAAAAAAGTGAGAGAAGAAAAATACAAATTAGAAATCTAACATATTTAATAGAGAATTTATTATGATTGAGGTACAATTTGAAGTTATTACTGAATATATATGGGGAGTTAAATAAGGACAGGGAAGATAAAAAGAATTCAAGTATTTGATAAAGAAGAACAAGTATGTTGTACTGATGATAATTTTATGTTGATGCAATTAGGATTAAATGAAAAATAAGGTACAGAATTATTATAGGATTGATGAGAATGAATGAAAAATAAGGATGAGTACAAATTGAACAAGTTTAAAATGAGGAATTTCAAACTTATAGGAGTGAATTGATAGTGTGAAGAATTTTGCAAGAAATCATTCAGTTAGAAATAATAAAATTAATTTAAAAAATGGCATATTTCAGAAAGTGAAAAAAGAAAAAGAACTTTCAAAATATGAGGCTAATAAAAAAAATAAATGGGAGAACAGATGATAATGCTTATATGGAAAAAAAAAAAAAAACCCTAACTAGTATAAAATTAAGAAATAAAGTGAAATTAATAAGAAGTTAATTGAAAAATTGTTTAGATAGATATCTATAAAAAAAATATTAAACTATTAAATGCAGAGAAGGGAGAATATGGGGATAAGAAAGAAACTGAAAATAATATTCAGTAAGTTTATCATTAAGATCTTAGGTGAAAGGGAATTGCCAAGTAAATTAGAGATTTTAATTCATGAGAAGTTGGATGTTATAATTTAGAATTGAATAAAACAATAAATAAATAAAAATGCAAAAAATTAGTAAGTGTGGCAGCTAAAATCTAGGAAGCTTTAATAAAATTATAGTTGATAATGACATTTCAGAGGAAGTGAATGAAAATTATTATATAAAGAAAAAGAAAAAGGTTTTACATTGTTTTATAGTTGGCTTAATCGCTAATACTATTAAATAATAATTTTTATAATTTATAGAATATTTGCATGTATACTAATGGATAGGATTAAGATTTGGATGGAAACAGTAATGTATTTATCAGGAAGCAAATCAAGACTATGAGCATGGACTGTTGACCATGAAAGATTCTTTGATTATCAATATATAAAAGTATGGCATAAGGGCCCAAAAATTCTAGTTATTCCACTGATTGAAGAGTATAAAATTTTGGGGCAAGATTTTAGAATAGACTTCATTCTGAAAATGTATAAAAAGTAATTCCATGCAATTCAGTTGATTTAAATGCAAATAGGGCATTATTAAAAAAAAAAAAAGTGAGAGAAAAAAAATACAAATTGAAAAAATAAACCATCAAATTTTGCATTTTTAGATATAGAAAAAAGTTATGACAGGATAGATAGAAATGGATTTTCTAAGAATTTTGATAATATAGGAATAGATTTGGAGTTGTTAAAAAGTAATTGAAAGTATTTACAAATATAATTTTTTATAAATATCAGTTGGGAGATATATTCCTGCTGGAATCTAAGTATGATATCAGGTTAAAACATTTTAAATATTTATTTTGTTTTTAAGAGAATTGGAAGTTGATATAGAAAGGTAGGAATGGGTATTAATATAATGGGAATTAGAATATATAATATGATTGCTCTTTTTCTTTGCAGATACTATGGTGTTTTTTGCTAATCGTGTAAAGACATGGAGTGATATTAGATAAGTGTAGAGAGATAGTTTAAATTTATTGAGGAAAAATCTAAGATATTAGAAGTTAATGGGAAGGTAAAATTAAAGAATAAAAAATTGAATATATTTAAAACTTAAAAATTGAAAGAATATAGATATTAAGTGCCGTATTACTATGTAAATGGGAAAAAAAATTACATGAGCTGACACAAAACGTTGAATGGAATTGATTAAAATTCTATCATATAAATAAACATTAAGTATATAGAAGTGAAAGTATCTGTTTTAACATTTGGAAATGAGATGATTTATATTGGACAAGGAACTTAGAAACTTTTAGATAGAATCAGTGGAATTTAGCTTTTTAGCAAGGAAATTAAAAATGATTGAAAAGGTATAATATACGAATGAAAATATATTAGTAAAAATAATATTTAATTAAATCATTAAATTATGTGGAGAGGTCAACCAATATGATGATCTAGAAAGATATTAAAATATGCAAAATTAATTAAAAGTTTATTTCTATGCCTTGGTATAAGAAATGGAATAAATTTGTAGAAAATATATTTCAGATGTGTAATTATGAGGAGTGAGAAAAGAGAACAGATAATTTGCTTAGAAAAAAAAAAGCAGAATTATAGAAAATGAATAGAAAGATAGTCCAAAATTATATAGGAATAAAAAATGTATAGGATATAAAAAGACGTGTAATACACTAGAGCAGTCTTTTTACATTTGCAACCCCCATACTCAGAGTGAAATTTTACGTGATCCATTGTGTATTGCTACGATTCTATTCTTATAAGCATATAAAGATAATAATAATAAAAGTCATTTTACTACATACAAATATATATCTTTATATTATATATCAATACACATAATTTAATACAAGATCTTTGAAAAACTGCAATAGACAAAGAATGTATAATAATACATAGTCCTTAGTAGATGCGTTGATTTGTAACAATTACAATTCTTTTAGCCTGTTTTAGAAAATGTGTACTTATAAGAATATAGCATCATGTATCAACATTAGGATACTAGCATGAAAAACAAAACTCTGAGAGGAAATGAGAGAAGTGAGAGCATTATAAGCAAAGTGCTGTTATGATATGCTGTTTATATAAAGTGGATTGGAATATAAAAAAGGAAGTGTTTAAACACAAAAGTGATCTGACACACAATAATGAATTGAGCAGTTTTCAGGTATTTTTTAATAGTATTTAGGTTTTTGTTTTTTAAATTAAAAATTTATTATCCAATATGAGAACTTCTCAAAATGTTCACAATCCCCAACAACTCTTCTGTGATTCCTTGAAGGATCACAATCCATAGATTATGCATCCCTGCACTAGAGGGAGCACATTCTTTGGTGCAAAGGGATTCATGAAAAATTACACGAAAAATATAAAAAAATAAAAAATGAAGAGAATGAAAGAGGTAAAGGTTTTCTGATTTTTTGCTTTAGTATAAGGTTTTGCAATAAAAATGGGGAATATGAAAATAGAGTATTGAAATTAATAAAGGAGATTTAAAAAATAATATAGAAGAAAAAGAAGTGCATCAATGATTAAAGAATGATTGTGGTGGTAGATTGAAAAGGGTTAAGTAATAGGTATTGGAAGTAGATAAGTATTTTGTATTGTGTAATAGTTTTAAAGAGTGGGTGTGTGAGTTTCTGGTCATATGGGTTGTATACAGGGACTTCTGATTTCATTTAAGGAGAAAAACATTTTATATTATATCACGTTATGGCTCTGCAGTTTATTAATTACATAATTGATTATTTTATTTGAATTAATACATAGAATATTATAATTATTTACAAAACAGAAATATTGAAGTATTAAAAATGAATAGGAAAAATTAAATAATTTAAATTTCTATGAAGTAAGTTAAGTGGCTTACAAAATGAAAAGTTACTTGAGTGAGAATTAATTGTTTGGGAGATAAATAATATTACCATAATTGCATAAATTGTTGGTATTAAAAAAGTTCATAAATCAAGAAAGATCAAATATTGGTCAAATAAAGATTTGACACACAAAATTTTTTTTGGGGGGAGGGGGGTTGGTGGTGGTTTTTTTTTGGGGGGGGGTGTATAGAGCAAATCATTCACAAATTTTCTGCTTCATTGAAAAAAAACCTCTCCAATATTCTTAAATAATATTTTAGTCTAGAACTAAAACAGTTATAATGTGAAAAACAAACAAACAAAAGTAATGAAAGAACTTATTGGCCAAAACTTGGGGATAGCTGAATAAGAATTTATAGTTTCACATTTTACTATGATAATTTTTGATTTATTTCAACTAGTTGTTAATTTATAAATGTATTTCCTCTTTAATTTTAGATGCAGATTTATTATGGAAAATTTGAATTCTCTGAAAGAAGCAGTTTTAACTCAAGATATTGCAAGCCTTAAAACTCTATTTCAGAACACCAATTTTATAAATGCTTTCCTTCCTCCGGATTCAGGGGATCCTTCAAGAAGTGCCAAAACTCCATTAATGCTAGCATCTGAACTAAATCATTTAGAATTAGTCAAAATTTTAATAGAAGCCAACTGTGATGTCAATATTACAAATAAACAGGAAGAATCAGCTCTTTCTATTGGCTGTGATCAAGGTCATGTGAATATTGTTGCAAAACTTTTAAAGGCTGGAGCAAATATTAAACCAAGTCAAAACAATCTTATTACTGTTTTACATATTTCCTGCTTACGTAAAAATTTTGAGATTGTCAAACTTCTTATTGAGAAAAGTAATTTGATTGATAAAAGTCTTATATTGGATGCTCAAGATGACTTTGGGTTTTCTCCTTTAATAATAGCTTGCGATCAGAATTGCTTCAATATTGTTGAATATTTAATTCAGTGGGGTTGTAGAGTAAATCTTAAAGATAAAAATGGCCAAGCTGCATTGCATCATACTCTTCTAAATAATGAAGATGAAATAAGTCTTTCATTACTAAAATTATTAGTTGATTCAGGGTGCAAAGTAAATGCTGCTGATAATGAATCCATTACTCCACTGTATCTTGCATGTACCGCTACCTCTAGAATGGATATTACTTCATTCCTTTTGGAAAATGGAGCTAATCCATCTTGTGAAGTTGATGGTTTTCCTTTATTATACCTACTTGTGGACAATCTTGGGGATAAGGATTTTGAACTTGGGAATGTTGAGTTGTTATTGAAATATGGTGCTAATCCAAACTGTAGTGATCCAAATGGAGAATGTCCATTAATAGTATTAGCTGCCATGATGGGGTATTCTGAAGCTGTCCAATTGCTCATAAAGTACAAATGTGATGTCAATATGATTGATATTGATGGTTCAACTGCATTACATAAAGCTTGTGATAGTGGTGATTTGGCCATGGTAAACATCTTGTTGGATGGGAATTCCAATGTGAATCATCAAGATATGGATGGTTTGACTCCATTACATTTAGCTTGCAAAGAAGGTCACACTGAGATTGCCAAAGCTCTTATTGATCATGGCTGTGATGTTAACTTACAAACCAGGGATGGAGATACACCATTATTTTGGGCTTGTATTTTTAAAGAATATCAGATTTCTAAGTTGCTGATTATTGCTAGATGTTACTTCCATTATTTTGATAAAGAATCAATTTTTAAAACAGCAATGAAAGATTATGAAAGATTAGTTCCCAGTGACCATGTATCTCGTCCGATAACAATAGATTTACGTCTTGCAAATCTTTTGCTGGAAGCTGGTTTCACACCAAGAAAAGATTTATCACTGCAACCTATTGAAGACTATATTTTAAGGTTTGATAAACGGATTATTGAAGACAATCAAGAATTTTTTGAATATTTAAAAAAATTATGTGAAGAACCTCGAACTCTGAAATTTTTTTGTTGTGATACAATCAGAAAATATTTTGGCCGAAAATTGAATGAAAAAGTACACAAATTAGAAATTCCTATTTATTTTAAGCAATTACTAGCTTACAATCTGCCATTTCTAATTTGATGTTAATTTATTTAAATATATATATATATAGTATGTATTGTTTCCAATTATTATTATTATTATTATTATTATTATTTGCTTTGGAGATAATTGTATATTTGTAAGAAAAAAATAAATTAAATAAACACTTTTCTTGAGTGCCAAATAATAAATTCAAAAGCAATTTCAGTTATTAAGTTAATTGTAAGACAAATAGCACTAAATTAATGAATTTATAAATGATTATATCAATATGCCTTTGCCTATCGATCAACATAAAAAAAAAAAAAAAACAAGTAGAAGGATTCTCTTAAATAAAAAAAAAATCAATAACTTTATTGCACAGGAATTTGTAAACAATTTGAGAGCCAGACGTGGCATTAGTTTGAAGTCCTTATGGTTGAGAGTTTGATATTCTATCACTCTACTCAATCACACAGGGCTGGGGGTTCCATTAATATTTTAGAATAAAAGTATATCGTTTTTTTCTAAATTGATTTTTATTTAACTTATAAATTTACTTTAAATTATTAAATATTATTATTTAATGGCAGCATTAAAATTAAATGCATAGCAGTTAAAAATCGACTAAAAAATAAATACTTTAATGACACAAAAATGTAAACATTGCAAAATTTGTTGATTATAATTTGTAAATTATAAAAATACATTTGAGTAATTAATGATTCATAATTAATCAATTTCTATAACAAATATTATGAAATATTTAAAACTACAAAATGAATCTATAATTTTCTTCTTCTTCTTCCTTTTCCTATGTATTGATTTTTACTTTAACATATACCATTTACAACATTCTTAAACACTTTATCAATACTCTTTATTTTGGGTTTTTAGAAATAAAATTGTAAAGAGTTCTGATGATGACTGCAGGACAGTCGAAACTGTAAAGTTTTGATATAAATAAAGCATATTGATAAAGTATTTAAGAATGTTGTAAATGGTATGATATATTAAAATGAATCAATATGATAATGATTTTTAGTCTAATATATTCTTTGCCAAAACAGATAAATAATTTTATACAGTTTTGAATTTTTTTTGTAAAAAAATGTTTTTCTAGTATAGTACTTTTGTGCTTTAGGATTTCTTAATGTTAAATTCTATTTGTGTCCTGTGTGGTTAAATGAGTGGTAGAATATCAAACTGGAGCATAAGATCTCTTGAATTGATTCTAATTCTGATATTTCCAAGGTCATTTTTTTTATGAACTCCCAGGCAATGAAGCCATCTGATTATTTATTTATTTTTAAGCGATTTGTGAAGCTTTTTGAAAACTTTAGGTGAATTTTTTTGCAAAAACATTGTTTGATAAAGTTTTTTAGCTTTTCAGTTCTAAAAATTTGCATTATTTGCATTTCTTTCTTTTTTACTTTTGCTCATAAAATGATAAATAAAAAAGGTCAGAAATTTGATTTTTCAAATTAAATTACCACAGTTATTTTATTGTTATTGAATCAAGAACAAAAACAATTGCAAACACCATAGATTAGCAGCCAAGCCAAAAACTTTTTCTGACTGCTCCTTTCTTCCTTAGAATAGTAAAAAGGGCATAACTCAGAAGATTGGGCAACTGATGCATAATGAAAGTTTTAGAACCTTTTCACTCTGTTTTATTCTTCTATTAATAATTAGTCACTCATTTATAGACAAATGTATGTAATTATCTGCAAAAAACCTTAAGCCTATTTGGAAACTGAAAAAAATTACTTTACCTGAATTCAAGCATTAACTTATGTGCTAGATAAATATGTGAATAAAGAGTTTCTTTATATCCATAGTATTTGATTTTATACCTTGATTCACAAGTAGTAATTAACCATATATATGCATTTTACTCTATGTATATCATTCTATGGTTATTCCTTTTAAGACAATTATGTTCTCTTTCTTATGTATTTTCTCACTGAATTGAATATATAAACACAATCAACTTAATAGACAACTATATATTTTAATCATATTTATTTTCATCTAATCGACTTTTGTTAAAACTTGAACCTTATAAGATGTTATGTTAATTTAAAATGTCATGTGATTTACATATCATCTCAGTACATCTTCAAATGACCAACCTCAACTTTAAAAATGTAATACCAATTTTCCTCCCAACTTTATTGAGTCTTGTACTAAATTCATACATTTCTCTTTATTTTTTTGTATATACATTGTCTCATACACTTTCCTTTCTTTATAATTTTTCAATATTTGATCACTTGAATACTTTCTTCATATTTCATAACATGCCCCTGTATCCAAAAATATGGCAAAATGGTCCTGACTTAATATCTCTCCTATTTATTGCTATATCATGTTCCTCCCCCCTTTCTATCTTACTTTTCACTGACTGACCTATATATATATATCCCTCCACATAATTTTATAAATTATTCCTATCTTATCATTCCTATCATTTCTCATTTTTGCATTGCTCACTAACTTTTTTAATGATTTACTATTTTCCCATCCTATACTTATCTTCTCATTCATTCCCCCCCCCCTATCATTCAGAATTTTATATACCTCCTTCAAATATGAAATAGAAATCCATTTCTTATTCTTTCTTTCATTTTTATTACTAACTTACTTATATCTACTTCTATCCTCCAATATATTTTTTATGACCCTACCATTATATTCATATTCAATATATTCCTTCTGGATCTGAAACTTTTGCTCCTTTTTCTTCTTTTTATACATCCGAGATCTTATTTCTTCTTTTTATACATCCGAGATCTTATCAACCTTGGTGTCAGAAAATGAGGATATTGAAAGGAATAAAAGAAAAAAATGATAGGTTTACATTGAATTAAAAGGAAGCAAAGTAGCAAAAGTTGCAAATCCACAAGGCATATATTGATTATGGATACAATGGTATGGTTTTAAGAAATGTATTGAGGGATAGGAATGAATATAAGAAGGTTAATAATAAAAATGAAAAAAAAAAATTAAAAATGGATTTATATTCCATATCCAAAGGAGATATATAAAATTCTGAATGATAAGAAAGAAAAAAATAAATAAGAATATAGGAATAGGATGGGAAAATAGTAAATCATTAAAAAGGTTAGTGAGTAATGCAAAAATGAAAAATGATAGGAATGATAAGATGGGAATAGTTTATAAAATTATGTGTAAGGGATATATGATGGTATATATATATATATGTCAGTCATTGAAAAGTAAGATAGAAAGAGGGAAGGAACATGATATAGCAATAAATAGGAGAGATATTAAGTCAGGACCATTTTGCCATATTTTTAGATACAGGGCATGTTATAAAATGTGAAGAAAGTATTCAAGTGATCAAATATTATAAAAACTATAAAGAAAGGAAAGTGTATGAGACAATGTATATACAAGAAAATAAAGAGAAATGTATGAATCTAGTACAAGACTCAATGAAGTTGGGAGGAAAATAGGCATTAAATGAAAATTGGAAAGTATAAAAACATTGTAGAGTTTGTCAATAGAGGATGTGCTAAGATAATATGTAAATTATGTAACATTTTGAATTAATGTAAGATCTTGACAAGGTTCAATTTTGAATGAAAGTCAATTAGATGAAAATAAATATATGATTAAAATATATAGTTGCCTATTAAGTTGATTATGTTTACATATTCAATTCAATGAATATATATATATTCTATCTTTTTTGGCACTTATAAAAACAAAGCTTGTTTAGAGCTATTGGTAAGCTCCATCTAGTGATCATAAAATGCAAGCTTAAAGGCAAGTTATGAAATTTATAACTTATTTTAATTATTATATATATACCAAGAAAGATGTTATTCTTTCACATTCTCACATCTATAAAAAATAGCTTTATGGATTTAAATCCTTATAAGAACTCAGGGTTGAAATAAAAGAAAATTTTCTTTTAATTTAACAAAAGACTATTATAAGTTAATGAGAAAACTTGTTTAGCTTCAGGGATTGTCAATTAGTACTAATTGATAGTTTCTTAGCAACATCAAAAGCTAAAAGTTGTCTCTGTTTGCATGGATATAATCCCATTTCTATTATTTATTATAATAACAATCCATGGAAATATTTAATTCAACATATATATATATATAGAGAGAGAGAGAGACAGTGTAGAATAATGTATATACAGTATCCATACAAATATAATTTTAGTAATAAATAAATATAAAAATAAAGTTATGGCAAAAACAACAATTTCATCAAATACTTATAAATTAATAAGCTTAATTGTTGCAATCTGCTTATTCTATATTGTATCCAGAAATTATTTATGCAATTTGATAAAAATTAACTTCTGGTATGATATTATTTTAACTGGTATATTTGAACATGAGATAATTTCTACTGACACTTTAGAAATTGAAAATAAAATAAAATAAATTAAGCTGATTTACATTTTAATAAAGAAATAAAAAGGGTAGGAGATTAATCTGTAAAAGTAAATGATTATTTTTGATTTACTATTTTAATTATTGCTGTACAAGAATTTTGTGCTTTTATAAAATAAATATACCTAATTCTCTTCTTATATAGATTTTTTTTGCATGATTTTGAAATAACATGCATTTAAAAAATATATATTTCTCTTTCTACATAAATTGTTTTAAAATAACATCATCAGTAAAACAAAAAAGGTACTTTAGGATTACAGCTGCTATGACATATTCATGATTGGAATGAAGAAATGAACATTATTGTTTGGAAGGCTTTAAAAATGATCATACATTCTCAAAGTAATTCTTAGATTAACTTAAGTTATTATTAAACTTTTTTAATTCTAAATAATTTTATGTAAGTAATATAAAATAATTTATTTTCCTTTTTAGAAGATTGTAAATGTTTTTAATTTAGTGTTTATTTACATATTTGTTTCTGAGGTCAGGTTCATCATGATTACATTACAAAACTAAAAAAAAAAGTCTCTTATTATCATCATCGAATTTAAAAAAAAATTTCATCTCTTTATTTCACATTATTTTAAAAACAAAAATCCTTTTTTTTTGGCAACATTCCTGTAAAGCAAAGAAATTTGTTTGTCTGTATTGTAACATTTTTGATGTTTGTTTTGAAAGAGAAGTAACTTTTTGGTATTGATGCTTTGTTTGCATTTTGACATTTGGTTTTTTTAAAAAAAATTTCTTGTTGCTATTGATATTAAAAAAAATTATTTTATTTAAATTTGATTGATTAATTTATTTATATTTATTAATTTTGGAAAAAATCAATAGATAGTAAGTTATACATGCAGGTTTTAGTGATAGCAATGATATTCCAATCATGCGCAAATGTATGCACTTATTGTCAGAAAGTGACCACAAGTGAAATCTTGGGCACTTTTCTATTTTACAGACAAGCAAAATGTTGCCTGTATTTTTGATTAATGTACAGTTCTGGGGACCTACAATATCTTTTTTCAAATGTGTTAGTTGTTAAATGGAAAAAAAGTTAAATAAAATAAAAGTAATAAATTCTTTATAATTTACATTAATAACCTTTATTTTTTTGCTTATAATGTGGAAGTGATGATACACTTTGAACTTTAAAGTTTTTGATGGCTTGTGTAGAGAAATCAATGAGTGTTTTATTGTATATGTTATCACTTTCAAATTTTTATATTTTTCAAATGAAATTTATGTTCCTATAATTCATTTTTTATTTATGTTAAATGTGTATGAAGTAAAATTTGATAGCATGCAAAAAATATATTCTAATGAAATTTTTTATTAGTGTTTATTTATTTTTGTTGATTTCTTAGGTCAGGAACCAGTCTTCTTATTTTCCATATATACAATGTATTTTTACACGAATTTCTTTTACATATGATTTTCAGGAAGTTAAACTTTTGTGTAAAAGAGAATTAGGGAATTAGGTGTATATACAATATTTTAATAGATTATATTGTTATTAATAAAATAAATTTTTACAATATAAATAATATATATATACAAAATTATATATAACAAAATTAAAATTAATTGTTAGCAGATTTGTTTTTTTTTTTTTAATAGGAGATTATAATAAGAGGGTAAATGGTCAATTATTGCTATTTTCTTATGATGTTTTTAATTACGATAGAATGACAGCCTGTTAAGCTAATTGCGCAGACGCTGTGAGAATGTTATTAATAAATGAATACCTTCGAACAACCACATGATATAGTATTTATATAAGAGTAAAAAGGATGTTTTTGCAATTGTAGGATTCACTGTAATCTAAAAAATTAAAATTTAAAAAATTATATATATTTTTTGTTGTAATTTCAATTTTTTAATTAATTACTTTATTTATTTAAATTGTGGATTAATAAAACTATGGTTATGAAAAACACAGATAAAGAAGTACTATTATAGACATACCCATAATGTAATTTAAAATATATATAAAAAAGGAAATCACAATCAAATTATTTTAATAGCAATTACTTTGCAATATATGCAATAAGATTTAATTAATTAATGATATTTTAATCGCAAACTGAGTTTTAAAAAACTTATTATATCTATATACTGTACACTGTGTTATTTTGAAATAATTTAGACTGCATATGTTCTAATCTTTAAAGTAAATACCACAATTAGAGTAATTATAAAATTAAGTTAATCTCAATTTCAAAAAGATAAGTAATTAAACAATTATCTCTTGGAAGAGTGTATATAGATCCAAAAGTAATTAGGAAGAGAGATAGAGGACTTTATTGAAGCAGTTTGCAAACAAGGTATCCAAGAGTGTATATAGATCCAAAAGTAATTAGGAAGAGAGATAGAGGACTTTATTGAAGCAGTTCGCAAACAAGGGTATCCACTAACCTTAGGTCCCCAAATAGTTGTAGGAAAATAATTTACAAATCATACAGATTTTAATTTTGTACAAATCTTCAGATTAGTTTCTTTATTAATAATTTGTGTATGAACATTATATATATGTATTTATATATGGTGAAATATATTAATAAATGAGGATTCCATTTTTAATTCTGCTAAAATCTGCAGCTTTGGTATTACCAAAATAACAGCCAATCAAAAGCAGTTTCAGTGCTAAGTGACTCAAGTTCTTAAATGAGTATGTAGCACTACAGCAAATTTAGGTTTGACAAAACAAAATATAACAAACTTCTAATTCTCAATTTTTAATTAACACTCTTTCACAGGAATCATATATAATAATTTAATGCTTCAAACAGATAGTATAGATGGATTATGTTTTTAACTTTACGTTAAAATCTACAGCCATGATGTTACTAAGGTAACAGTCAATCAAAAACTAGCTGTGCAGGCTAAGATTATAGTGCATTCTCAGTGTTATAATATAATCAAATAAATGTATGTAATGATATTTTTTATATGCAGAATACACTTGTTATAATTGCTATTAAAAATATACTCAGTAACTTGTTAATCAGTTTATTCCATTGTTGGATATTTTTTATGCTCTCACACTAATGTGTATGCTCAGCTAACCTGGGAATAAATCTCAGCCAATTACTGAAGTTAATCTGTCATACATAACATTTTTAAAATGCTTAGAAATATTTTTGTAAACTTAAAAACTATATTATAAAGAAATTCACATTGTTCAAAACTGCACTATTGGAAACATTTTTGCATAAAACATTAAGAAATAGTTACTTAAAAAAAGTGAATATATATTTTAAAATTGTGTTAACATTTTAATAAAAGAGAAAATGTTAGTAAGAAATAGACAGTATTGAAATAAACATACTTTCAATCAAATTTTAAACATTAAAAGCATAAATCTAAACTAGGCAATAAATAATCAAAATTAATCTAAAACCACAACTCATACAGACTAACAAAAATTAAACTCTAAAATGCTATCAATGATTTCAGTGAACTACTACAAGCAGACTTCTCAAGTGTAAAGAACTACAAAAGAAATATATATCTAACACACACACACATATATATATATTGTGACCTTCCAGGTTGGCACCAGGAAGAAATGTGGAAAGTTCACATTTGTGCTAACAATGGCTAAAGATAATTATCTGAGAAAAATGAATTGTGATGTAATTTGCTAGTTAAAATTAGGATTTAAAAGAATTAAAACTTTAATTGGGTGTACTGATTGGTAGAGTTTTGGATTATATATGTTTGATAGTAGAAAAGGAGGATGAACAACATCAGGGATGTTTGTATGTAGTAGAAAAATTTACATGTCATAATAAGCAGATACATAGATATATTATTAATTAAAATTTTCTCTTCTATATTTTATTTATTATTTACTAATTATGTATTGTTCATAATCTTATATTTAAAATGATAAAGATTATTTGTATATTAGTGAATAACATTTGTAAATTAATATTTGATATTTTTTTTATTTATTTATTATGTTTATTCCATTCAAATATTGTATTGTTAAAATTTTATAAGTAAAATTCTGGCACATTTCCAAAGTGGATTGTAATAAAAAGAAACACAGAGGGTGTGAGTGAAGAGAGACAGAGAGTTTAAAACTTGAAGGAAAGTAAAAAAATTCCAAGGAAGAAGATGTAAAATAAACTTAAAAGAATCAATAACTCTCTAAGAGTATTAGAACAAATAAAAAAAACATTGCAAGGATTCTAATATACCTGTGGAGAATTTTCTATTATACTACCGGAATAATATAAAAATGAGGAGATAAACACACACCCCTCCCAGAGGGAAACCAGCTCCAAATTTCTGTCAAGCGATGGTCCATATTCACTACCTTTAAAATGCCTGGATGATATGTAAGCTAAATAATTATGATTTATTTTAAAGTATTACCAAAAATAAATAATATCAGAATGACAAAATTGTTTAAAATAAAGTTAGCTAAAATTTTCTTATTAAACGCTATAATTAAACACTTGATTTTCAATTTTAAGAATTTTCTATCAATATTCTGCAAAATAAAATTTAAAATAAAAGAGTTTATCTATTTAATCTTATATCAAGAGGATAATTTTATACTGTATAACTTTACTATTCGTGCATATATAATAAAATAATTCCAATGCATGCAAATGTCATTTATCACGCCTATAACGGAATTCTATGATAAAAAAAAGACTATTGTCATTCTTAACAAATTATGCTTTAACAATCGGATAGACATTTTTTTTTATGTTATAATTTACTGTTGTCTTTGAAATTAATAGGTATGTTTCTTTCAACTTTCAAATTTTTAAAAAAACTTAACATGTAATGATGGGATATTGATAAGTATTTTCGTTATTGATTACAACAGATGTACAAACAATTTTTTTTTGTTTTCTTTAAAAACACAAAACAATGTAGCATCATATTATTATAATATGATAATCTTTTATTTTGTATGATCTAGAAATTATATTATAGGTGATTATAGATATTCGGATGTGTGCGTGATGCTATAAATTTCTTTTTTTTAAAATTGTATTTATTATGCTTTAATTTTGTTAATGAAGTTTATTTAAAAAAATAAAGAATTAAAACCTTGTCTGTTATAAGTTGGAGATAGAAATGGTCAAAGAATGATTAGATTATTTAGATTGAGTTTGGAGATATTATTTAACCCTCATGTATATAAGTATAAGTGTTTGGTTATTGTTTTTTCCCTGCCTTTCTTTATTTTGTATAGTTAATGTTAGATGATATACACTGATTATAACAGATAAGTGTTGTATAAATTTTTATATGTATAAAAGATGATTGATTTATGGCATCATCCAAGTTTTATAAATAAGCTAATAAAAAGTATGTTTTAAAAATACATTATATTTAAGATATTATAAAAGCACACATATTCGAAAATATATGATTCATATATTAAATATTAGTCAATTTTGGTTTTATTGTAGAAGAAATGTAATTGGTTAGAAAGGTGCATAAAATAATATTTTATTTATTTATTATTTATTTTTTATTTTATTTTAATAAATGTTTTATTGAATTAATAGCCCATATGAATTGCTTGATTATATACATTCGATTCTCCATTTCCACATACACACATATGCTTAATATAACACAGCCCTAGAATATCTAAATTTGCCAGTATAAGTTGAGTTTTATTTAATTTGTCTGGAGATGATAAATCACCATATTACAATGCTAATAATATATTTACTTTCCTTAGAATAGATGGTGATGTGGATATAAAAGGTACCCGACCCTCATCATTATCTATCCTATATTAAATATGATAATTGATAATTTTGCAATAGTTTTATAATTAAATAAATGTGTGGCATATGATTAAATTAGTGTTACAGAATTGTTATCCATAAATGTTTTATTACTCTTATTTGCATCCTATATGAAGACCATATCCTATAACCTCAACTGAGCTAAGCCATAGAATAATTATAATATAAGAATCTTTTAAATAAGTTTAAAAGCAATTTACAATTATAAATTTTATTCTATCTTGTATAGAATTGGCGCCTGGGCATTTATAAATCTAATAAAGTGAATGAGTGAAGAAGACAGAGGTTACAATATATATATATATATATATATATATATATGATAAACAAAAACAAGTTAAAATTTTTTTAACCTGCCTATAGCTTGCATTTTATGATCACAGATGGAGTTTTATCAATAACTCACTCAAGCTTATTTACAAAAAATGCCAAGAGAGAATTGAAAATTCAATATCTCTTTCAAATTGTCTCCAACCTTTAAACCATGGTTTCAAGCTAATTGGCTATCATCAGTAAAGGGTAGGACTAGAAACTAGATCTACCCTTTACTGACAATAGACAATTAGCTTGAAATCATGGTTTAAAGGTTGGAGACAATTTGAAAGAGATATTAAATTTTCGATTCTCTCAAGCTTGAGTGAGCTATTGGTAAAGCTCCATCTGTGATATATATATAAATATTGTATATATTGAAAAAAATATTCTTAAACTTGGAGGTAAAAAGCCAATGAACTCACCATGTTGGCTAATGCATGTTGGTGAGCAACCCATCCATGTTCATATACTATATGAATAATCACATAGTAATAACAGCTGCAATGACAAGAATGTATCAAGTGAACATTAGGAATTTTCCCTGCTCGGTTCCTTTAAGGCCTCCACGAGGAACCAAAGGGTCTCCTTTCAGTTAATAGCAAACTACTTTCTGCAGCCATGAAATTACAGACCTATTAGTCTTTTATCAGTTTTATACAAATTTTTTACTAAGATAATTACAACTTGTCTACAAAAAACACTGGATTTCCCCCAACCAAGAGAACAAGCTGGATTTAAAAGTGGTTTTAGTACAGTAGATCATATCCAGGTATCAAGAGAAGTTATAGAAAGCACAAATGAATATGAGTTGCCATTATGCTTAGGATTTGTAGATTATGAAAAGGGATTTGATTCTATAAACATTTCTTCAGTGATTAAAGCATTGGATCATCAAGGTGCAGATCCAGGATATTGTCATATTTTAAAGAATATTTATAAAAATGCAACAGCAACAATTAGATACATAATGATAGTAGGAAAATCAACATTGAAAAGGCTGTAAGACAGGGTAACTATATCTCCAAAACTTTTTACAGCAGTGCTGCAAAAAGTATTTTGTGGATTAAAATAGGAAGCTAAAGGAGTGAAAGTAAATGATTATTTAAGTTATTTAGATTTTGCAAATGATGTAGTTGTTTTTGCAAATAATGCTTTAGAGCTACAGGAAATGTTGCAGGAGTTATCAGATGAAAGTAGGAAAGTAGGACTAAAGATAAATGTTAAAAAGACTAAAGTAATGTTTAATACATTTTTCCAAAATATGAAAATAAAGATTGATTATGAAGAGTTAGAAGAAGTTAACAGTTACAAATACCTTGGTCAGATTATTAATACAGATGGAAGCATAATGGATAAAATTAATCAGAATTAAACTTGGTTGGAGTGCTTTTGGTAGAAATAACTTGATACTAAAAAGAAATATGCTTATGTGTTTGAAAAGGAAGGTTTTTAATAAATGTGTTTTGCCAGTTCTTACTTATGGATATGAGACTTGGACACTTACTCGAAGAGCAATACAGAGACTTCAGATCACTCAAAGAAGTATGGAGAGATGCATGTTGGGAGTAACAAAAAGAGATTGAAAATGCAATGTATGGGTAAGAGAACAAACAGGTGTTACTGACCTCATTGAAAAAATTAAAAGACTGAAGTGGAGTTGGGCTGGACATGTTGCTAGAAGAGATGATAATAGATGGACAATTGAAATTTTGAACTGGATTCCAAGAGATTGTAAAAGACCCAGAAAGAGACCACATGTGAGATGGATGGATGAAATAAGAAAGTATGCAGGGATGATGTAGAGAAGAGAAGCTAAAGATAGGAAAAGATGATTGAACTTGGAGAGACCTTCATCCTGCAGTGGATTGATAATGGCTGATGATATATATATATATATTGTAACCTTCCAGGATGGCACCAGAAAGAAATGTGGGAAGGTCACATTTGTGCTAACAATGGCTAAAGGTAATTAGTTGAGAAAAATGAATTGTGATATAATTTAATATTTAAAATTGAGTTTTTAGGAAAACTAAACTTAAATTGTGATGTAATTTGCTAGTTAAAATTAGGATTTTAAAAAAATTAAAACTTTAAATGGGTATATTGATTGGTGGAGTTTTGGACTATATGTTTAGTAGTAGATGTTTATATATAGTAGAGGATTTACATGTCATAATAGGCAGATGCATAAATGTATTATTAATTAGAATTTTCTTTTCTATATTTTATTTATATGTTACTGATTATATATTGTCTTAGAATCTTATGTTTTAAAAATGATAAAGATTATTTGTAATAATAAATAACATTTCTAAAATTAATAATTAATATTTAATATTTTTTTTATTACTATGTTTATTATATTCAGACATTGTGTTGTTGAAATTTTTATAAATAATATTTCTGGCAAGCTTCCAAAGTTGATTGTCATAGAAACACAGAGGGCCTGAGTGAAGAGAGACAAAGAATTTTTTACTTGAAGAAAGTAAA
Source organism: Epiperipatus broadwayi (assembly GCA_028023455.1). NCBI lineage: Eukaryota > Metazoa > Onychophora > Udeonychophora > Euonychophora > Peripatidae > Epiperipatus > Epiperipatus broadwayi. The sequence goes on from JAQFVV010012396.1 coordinate 10,680,431, forward strand.
AAATTTCCAAGGGAGAAAATGTAAAAAAAAACTTAAAAGAATCAAAAAACTCTCTAAAAGTATTACAACAAATATAAAAAAACATCGCAAGGATTCTAATGATATATTTATGGAAAATTTCTATTATACTACTGGAGTAATAAAACCATGAAGAGATAGACCCAGAGGGAAATCAGCTCCAAACTTCTGTTAAACGATGGTTCAAATTCACTACCTTTAAAATACATGGATGTCACATAAGATAAGTAATTATTATTTATTTTAAAGTATTGCCAAAAGTAAATAATATTAAAATGACAAAATTATTTAAAGTAAAGCTGGATAAATTTTTCTTGTTAAACGCTAGAATCAAATGCTTAATATTCAATTCTAATCATTTTCTATCAATCTTCTGCAAATTAAAAGTTAAAATGAAAAAGTTTATCTACTTAATTTTATATCAAGAAGATAATTTTCTACTGTATAACTTTGCTATTTGCATATATATAGTGAAATAATTTCAATGCATGCAAATGTCATTTTTAATGCCATCATGGAATTCTAGGATAAAAAAAAACTCTTATCATTCTTAACAAGTTATGCTTAACAATCGAATAGACATTTTTTTTATGTTATAATTTACTGTTATCTTTGAAATTAATATGTATGTTTCTTTCAACTTTAAAATTTTTAAAAAAACTTAACATGTAATAATGGGATATTGACAAATAATTTTTTTTTTCTGATTACAATAGATGTATAAAAACAACAAAACAATGTAACTTCTTATATATTATAATATGATAATATATTTTGTATGATCCAGAAATTAGACTATAGGTGATTATATATATTCGAGTGTGTGCATGATGCTATAAATTATTATTATTATTATTATTTTTAATTGTATTTATTATGCTTAATTTTGCTAATGAACTTTATTTAAAAAAATAAAGAATTAAAACCGTGTCTGTTATAAGTTGAAGGTAGAAATAGTCAGAGACGAGTAGATTATTTAGATTGGGTTTGGAGATATTAATTAACCCTCACGTGTATAAGTATAAGGATAAGTGTTTTTCCATGCTTGTCTTTAGTTTTGTATAGTTAGTGTTAGATTGTATACATTGATTATAACAGATATGTGTTGTATAAATTTTTATTATATGTATAAAAGATGATTGATTTATAGCATCATCCAAGTTTTATAAATAATCTAATAAAATATATTTCAGGAATACATTATATTTACAATATAATCAAACACACATATTCAAAGATATATGATTGACATATTAAATAGTAGTCAATTTTGATTTTACCATAGAAGAGATGTAATTGGTTATAAAGGTGTATAAATAATATTTTTTTTATTTATTGTTTATTTTTGATTTTATTTTAATAAATGTTATATTGAATAAATAGCCCATATGAATTGCTTGATTATATATACGTTCGATTCTCCATTTCCACACACACACATCTGGTTAACATAACATAGTTATAGAAGATATAAGTTTGTCAATATAAGTCAAGTTTTATTTAATTTGTCTGGTGGTGATAAATCTCAATATTACAATGCTAATAATATATTTTACTTTGCTTAGAATAGGTGGTCATTTGGATAAAAAGATACCCAATCCTCATCATTGTCTATACCGTAATAAATGTAATAATTGTCAATTTTGCAACAGTTTTAGTATTGAATAGATGCTCTGAACATATTTAAATTAACCTTATAGTATTATTGTTTATAGACATTTTTATCATCCTTGTTGGCCTCATATATAAAGACCATACCCTATAACCTCAACTGAGCTAAGCCTTAGAATAAGTACAATATAAAAATCTTTTAAATAAGTTTAAATATAATTTATAATTATAAATTTTATTCTATTTTGCATAGAATTGGCACCTGGGCAATTATAAATATAATAAAGTAAATAAGTGAAGAGGATAGAGGTTATAGGGAGGGTTAAAATATATATATATATAGGTTATAGGGAGGGTTAAAATATATATATATATTCTAGAAATAGAACTCTCAAAAAATATTTTACTTTCTAATAATTATAATAAAAACACCATATATAAGGCTTTACATAACATTAATACTAAAAAGAAAAAAGAGGATAGAATTGGCAATACCTTTTTTAATAGAGTAATTTTACCTTATATTAAACACAATAGTACATGGATTTCTCATGTGGTCACTCATATACTTTCAAAACCAATTTCTTTATTCTAGAATCATTTCCTGTAAGTTTGATTAATCATTGGATGCAAATATCATAATATAAATGGCAGTAATTGATCTATGGATGAAGTTATTATAGCTTTGTACTATCTGGTGTCCATCAGTTAATTGGATTCAGAGTAGAGTGAAGAAATCTGCTTTTGAATTACTATTAATCTTATTATATCTCATTTTAATTCATCATGAAGGAATGAGATTACAGAGATCACCAGTGTAATCAAGATTTTGAAGTGTGAAGAACAAAAGAAATAGTTTGAGTTAAACAAAATAATAATTAACTAATAAATTAGGTATTATCAGTAAGAAAATTGGCCATTTAACTGAAGAGTGTAAAAAATATAGCAAGTTTAAGTTAACATAATAATTACTATCCAAATGCAGAAAATGCCTATGTTATTCAAAGATGGAACTTGATAGGAGGAACTATCATAAATATTGTTATTCTAGACTTTTATTAGTAGCTCAAGTTTAATGAGCAAATAATTGTAATGATATTTATATTTGATATAAGATAAAAAAAAGATATATATATCAGAATTATTTAAAAAAATACAATAAAAAAAAGATATACACATTACCAGATTTCTAAATACGTAGAGAAAAGTTTGTAATGTATGTTAAATAATCATTTAATAAAAAGTGAATAGACTTATTGGCTAGTTCAAATTTACAGACTTTATGCTTTATGCTAAATTTACAGACTTGAATTCAAGGTTACATCCATTTACAATATTTACAAATAACATTTAATGAGAGATAATTATTTATAAATCTATTCTCAATGATATTCAGATATGACAATTTAATAATGGGTAGTTAATGGAATCATTTTTATTTAATGATTCTTTGTAAAAAAAAAGTTAAATCTTGAATTCAAAAATCTTAAGATATATTGAGTAATACAAAAAAAAACATTCTTTACTACTTATGCAAACACGTTTTTCCAGTCAATTATCATTTCAAGACCCATGTAACTAATAGCATCGTAATCAGATTTTTAAATAGTATTATTAACCTGTAGAACTCATTCACATGAGCTTAATCTGTGGGAACAGTGCTTATTGCTGTAAACTGAAATTCTTTTCTTTATTTTGTTACTAAAAGCAACTAAAATCCAATTTCAATTAATATAAAACTGATTGAAAACTCTTTCTATTCTTTAAAGTTGTTTTATGCACATATAAAAATCAGATATTTTCTGTTTACATACATATGCTACTTCAACATTCATAAACAGAAGCATTAATTAATTAATTAATAAAGTTAATTAATCTTATGGATTAAAAACGAACCCTCTTCACAAAAACAAGTTTACAAATAAAAAAAAACCAAGATAAAACAATCATTATTTGTTAATACGTAATATTGTATATATGAAATTTTAAAATAAATTAATTTATTTTGTTTTAAAATATGAGACGACAAACATATAAATTAAGAGAAAATTAATATAGTATAACTTAGTGCATTTTGCTATTATATGTAATGAAGTCACTAAATTTACTCATCATCATAATTTAGGACAAATGTCTCAAACATACATACACACATATATATATAGATTATGTATAGAGCTAAGTTATATACACACTCTCATATATATATATAATTTCACCATTATCATTTTTAACAATTATCAAATCACTGCAGAAGGAAGATGTTTCCAAGTTCAATTCATCTTCCCCAATCTCTAACCTCTCTTCTCCATACCATCTCAACACACTTCCTTATTTCATCTATCCCTTTTACACATGATCTTTTTCTAGTTATGTTACAATCTTTTGAAATCCAGATTAACATTTCAATGGTCCATCTATTATCTCTTCTAGCAATATATCAAGTCCAATTCCACTTCAGTCTCATCATTCTTTCAATGGTGTCAACAATACCTGTTTGTTCTCTCACTTGTGTATTTTATTTGTGATCTCTTCTTGCTACTCTTAACAGGCATCTCTCCATATTCCTTTGAGTGGTTTGAAGTCTTTGTGTTGTTTTTCTAATTAGTGTCAAAATCTCAGATCCCTAAATAAGAACTGTTAAAACACACTTATTAAAACCGTCCTTCTTAAATACATAGGCATATTCCCTTTTAATACTTTAGTTATTTGTACCAAAAATATTCCAACCAAGTTTAATACTATGATTAATTTCATCCATTATGTTTCTATCTGTAGTGGTAATTTTCTGACCAAGATATTTGTAGTTATTAACTTCTTCGAACTCACTATTAACAATCTTTATTTTCTTCTTTTGAAAAATATTCATATCTATGGTACATTTGATATCATTAATAATTTGCCAAAAGATAGATTTTACATAACATCTCTAATCTAAGCTTACCTATTTTCTTCTGTATTTCTTTAATATTTACAAATACTTCTCTCTTTAATCTCTCAACTTATTATTATTATTATTATTATATATTATTTCTTTTTTTATACCTGTCACAATCCCAATATGTCTTTGACAATTTTTTTTGCATGTAGGGACACTTATCCTATTTCATAATTTCATTTTTGCTGTTACCTGAAGTTTGGTTTCATTCACAATAACTTAATTTTTTGGGGGGAGGGGGGTTACTTTTTTTTACTCATTAATAAATACTAGTAAATATTGATTATTCTTAAAAATATAATCAAAGTTTGGAATATTATCTAACTTATGCTACAATCTTCCTTCTCCAACACCTTTTTACAATACATATAAAAAGTTTCACATCCAATATTATTATTACCAAAAATTTCTTAATGCATAAAATACAAATCTGGAAATATTTTTTACAAAGTAAAAACTTTAAAACTAAATATTTTTTTCACTTATTCTTTTCAATATTTTTACCTTTCATTTCTTTCAAATCCATATTTCCAATATTTCTCTCTCTCTTTTTTTAAATCTCAACAACTCTGTTCCATCACATGATCACCATTTCATAGGTTTATACTTCCTGTTAATAAAAGTACCAAACTCTCCATACAGGAGTGCCATCATGTCCAATCTTTGTAATCAATGATGCAGGAAGGTTTGGATATGAAATCCCTATGTATTGTCTACTTGGACTCATACCTTTACAGTTAACCAAATAGATAATAGATGATGGCCGGAGGGTTGCATTAAATCCTTAAGAACTGGTGCAGTGCTCTCAAATCCAAAGCTCCTCACTAATGAAAGCCACAAGCTAGAAACAAGTCTGGGATGTTGGATGAGTAGGAAGCAGATAGAGATTTTATCACAAACTTTTCTGCATCCATTGATTACAAAAGCTTGTACTTAGTGTCACTACTGTATGGAGAGTTTGGCACTCCATACCAAATGACAATTATACAAAAAAAAAAAAAATCTAGCTTTTTTTTATAAATCTAGTTTTATTGAATAAAAAGTAATTTCCCACTTTTAATAAAATAATCTTAGTTATTGCAATCTTCATTCTAATCCATGACTTGTACTGTTACTAAATCCATTTGGGAAAATTTTATGTGGATAGTATATTACTTTTGTATACATTCAGCCCCTCTACGAGTGAGAGTGTGGCTCTACCTGCACATGGTTACTGGCTGCCTATTTGCATTTTGCTTACTTATATTTTTCATTATCCACTTGCCTGGAATTTCTATATTAATATGCATTTTAGTATGATATAATATCTGAAAGCATGATTATCGTTAAAATATATTATTAGCTCTGCTACAACTTAAATTTAAAATATATTGCGAGCCTCAAGCATATTTATTGCTTCACTCCATCATAGGTATTAGTATTATGATATTCAGGTTACTATTTTGCATAATATTTTTGCTGTTTTTGTAATCTATAAAAAGAATCTCCATACTGATTTTCAAACCTAGTTTCACTGTGTAAAGTATATAATACCTTATTGGTGGTCTGAATATAGGCATGTAGGTGTATAAATTTCACTTTGCATGTACAATATTTAAAGAAAGAGTGGATTAGATAAAAGTGAGACCTTTTTTTTTTTAAAAAAAAAACTTTATTTAAACATGAAGTGTTCTTTGTGCACTGAAAGATTTTACATTGTATTTAAAACATACAGACTAAAAAAAAGGAACACATTCTGCACAGTTCTGATATTCATGGTGGGTTATTCATTTGGAAACTCAATCTTTTCCCAAGTGTCTCTATGTAACAGCTGAAGTGCAAGGATTTGGCTGATGAAAATTGCTTGTATTGTAAATTCCATGGAAATAATTATTTATGTGTGTAGTTTATTAATATTTTGGTAGTCTAATTTATTAGATTTAAAAATGATACTTATTGAAATAAATATTTTATTGTATAAATATTATACCATAAAGTAATAAATATTTTTTAATATTAATTAAATACATTTCTGTTTCATTGCCATTATTATATTATCAACTTTGTTACTCAGAAAATCTTATTTAATAAAATTTTATTATTGATTATTTTATAAAAATACATTTCAAATGGTCACATAGGATTTATCTATCTGTTTTACTTAATTTCATTTTTACCTGCATATTAGAATTTGTTCATTTACTTTGCTAATTGTTTATTTTTAGCTGCATTATAAAAAGATAAATACTATGTTTATTTAGTAAAAAATAAGAGTCATAGAGACCCAATTCTCTTAAGCTTGTAAGATATAAACAATGAGCATTGCCAATTGCTCAACAAGCTTTGTGATAAATGCTTAACCAGAGAAAGCATTTAAAATATCTGTCAGGAACCTCCCCCCCCCTAAACCTCTGACCATGGTTTTGTGCTTTGACAATCCTCAGGAGGCACTATGTTTATTTGTTTTATTTCCAATGCACTTGTAATGTGGTTGGATACAAAATATACCTTGCCTACCTGCGGCATCATTCTAAGTTAGTACTTATTGAAAATTGTATCAGAAGATATACAATTTAGAAATGCTTATGGGTGATGGAAATCAAATAGTTATACTTAAAAGCTTTAAAAAATTTAGAAATGTCTTAATTTGCTAACCATATATTGTTTAAGCATTTTAATACTTCATTATTGTGTATTCACATTTCTGCTTACTTAAAATACAAATGTCTGATAAAGCTAAATACTAATACCAGTATTACAATTAATATAATATTTATTATTCACAACTATATACAATAAATTATACAGTATATATACAATAAACAATAGTTATACTGGAACTCATGAATCTGAGTCTTGTGGTTCTACCGCTTCCAGCTACACCTGAAAGCTTGCCTCGCCAGTAGGGAGAATGACTTTTCCAGCTATACAAGTCAGCTTGCCTCAAGTCAACAGTAGTTTTAGCAGTGTCTGGTCCCTCTGTGGACTTGCCTAGCAGTGTAGACAAATAGTGGATTGCTTCCCTAGAAGAATGCTTATAGTCTTTTCAGATTAGACAGACATTCTTCCCTGATTCTCACAAAAGGCTGACTATTTATAACCAGATCCCTGACCTTATTGAAAACATTTGGATTCAGCAAGCATCATATCTTATTGGCCTGTAATAATCATTGACTATGTTTTAGCTATACTTCAGCCTATTGGCCTGTGGCAAACAATGCTTAATCCGATCAGATAAGGAGAAATCTGGAATAGTCCACTTCTGAGAGCAGGGAGGACTATAACAATTACCATTACCATTTTTCTTTTTTCAAGTGCATTTTAATTTTGAACTTTGAGATATAGACATTTTAGAACCTCATATGAGATTTTAAAAATTGTAAGAACCTAAATTTTTAAATTTTAAATAAAAATAAAACCTGAGTGTTAAGTGGATAGTTATAAGTTATAAAATTAAGTTTACTCTAGAGAAAAATAACAATGAAATGTAAATACATATCTAAGTTTTAAAAGCAATAAAAAAGATTGCTCATAAATTTAAAAAGTAATGAAAAAAAATTCAGTAAAATAATAAAGAAATGTTACTTTAAATAATTTTTAGTTTAAGATTAATAGCAACAAAGAAAGATGGTTGGCAGTTAAATAAACTTAAACAGACAAAGATCATAGATAAACATTCTACAAAAGGCTGCAAAAAGATAAACCAACAAGGCCAGATATAACTTATGGATTTAAGAGACAGAGAAAACTGCGTATTGTTTAAAATCAAACATTAAGCTAATTTTAAAAGCAAACAAATGGATAAAATATTTAAAGCTAATTACTAAGGAATGTGAACAGATATAAGTAAAAGCTGGATCCTAATCTTTGCCATGAAGATGTATTAGCCAAATAGAAGTACAGTTACATTTGAATGTTAGGAATTTATGAATGATATCAAGCAAGGAAAAAAGAAGTATAAATGGTGTGCCCTAAACAGAGAAAAAGTTGTCATCATCTTTTCTCTACTTATTGTAAGCTGTTGTTGTTGCTGTGTCATGGATGTCATAAGAATCTTGAGAAAAGCTGAGGGAAAAGTGCCCTGACTTTTCTGCAATGATGGATGTGAATTGTGTTTTGTGTAAAATTACCGTGAGCATAAACTTTAGTATTCAATTAATGTTAACACTATTACAGTGGCAGGATTAGTTACTCAGTAGTGATATGGGCAGTGAATGTAGAACTTTAAATTGAGGACTATTTTGTTATATGTGTAAATTAAGTAAATATGATTGCTAATCAGTTAAACCTTAATTTATGTGTATGTATAATATGTAAATAAATATATTTAATCGTTATTAATAATGTTTTGGTAATTTATAATTTTGTAGTAATTGTTGGTAGTCAGCTTCATAGCCAAATACATAACACTGAGATAAGATTTAAGTTGATATAAGAACCTGATATATTAGTAATTATAATTAGTTATTATGCTATCTATGAGGACTCATATTCTATTGAAAATCTGTAGGTATTGTGCTGCCTACTAAGTAACCTTTGGTTTAACACTTGTTCCAGAACTTTTTGGAAGATTACAATACTAAACTATATGCTATTTAACTATTAAAAAGTTTGAATTTTTGTAAAGAGACTCAACAATTTATATTAGGTGATAAAAATAGTCCTATATATAATCTATCATTTGCATCTCCTTAATCATAGCTACTCAGAAACAATAGATTGTTTATCAAATTGTAGCTTTAAACATATTTTTTGATTTTTACAACTTAAAATTATAACTCAAAAGTATTGTTTTTTACACTTGGTAAAACTTAAGTTTACGATTATTATTTTCACCGTCAGTCAATTATATTTTTAATTTATCAGACCTAAAGTAAAGACTGTGTATTCGCCGAAAGATGAAAATTTAGCAAAATATTCTCTCCTGAGCACTACGTTATATATCTTGTAATGTTTAACGAATAATAAATGTGAAAATTAATTTTATTTCTACCATTGCACTTAAATGGCTAAAAACATTGTCCCAATTTTACTTAAAAAATCAAAATGCTACAAATAATTTACTAAACGAGCAAGGGAAACTATTCAATCCTGTAAATTTGCTGCTTACACATATATATTTGAGGACTTTTATTTTTCCACGTAATGTATAGGTATTTATTTATTTTATCGACGTTTTGTTCGATCTTTTGTGACAAAGATTTCATATAGAATCTTTTATTTTTAAGTTACTTTCCTAACTTAAATCCCTGCATAGTTGTATTATATTTTAAACATAAATTTATATCGTCGTTGAGAATCAATTTACAGCCATCAAAGCCTCCGAATTTACATTTTGCAAAACTGAAGACTATTCTTTATTATATGATTTGCTATACAAATGTCATTTTAGAAATTAAAGTGTCGATTGAATATTTACAATTGAGACATTTACTCAATGCTATTATTTAAAATCTTTGATGATGGGGGTGGATAGGAGGTTGCTTTTGGTAGGAGGGGAAAAAACTTGTAAAAATTTTTGTCTTTTGAAAAATAAAATCACAGTCTCTTTAAATAAAGAATTACGTACTAAAAACTAATATTTTTTTAATTATGATTATCATAATTAAAACTAACAATTATAATAATAGGATGTATTAAAAGATAAAATTTATATCTTAACAGGTGATTATATTTAATGACTATAAATAATTAATTTCATTACAGAAAAAAAAAATATTGATTATGTAAAACGATTATTGATTTTATATATGCTAAGGGTGGGTCATTGTAATGAAAGTAAATGAAGTATTAAAAAAATCAAATCCTTTCTGTTGCGAATTGCTTTAACTTTAATAATAATAAAGCTCATTAATTTAAATGTTTTATATCCAAGATAATTTAGCTTTTTATAAAGATAACGGACGACTATTGATGGTTTAATATACATATTTTTTATTCGTTAATTGTAATTTTTTTTATATATATAATAACTCTTATAAGGTAGTGGATGTTTTCAATAAAAATCCAGTTATCAATAAGTAAATTAATGTCATAGATTATTATTTGTTTATCTATAGAGTGCTGTGCTTAGCTACCATGGACTCTATATATGGTGGATAATGGAATGGTCTTTAGCTATGAAGATTATCTTTCGTTATAAATAAACAGTGACCAATCAAGATATATTAGTTTGTTTACGGCTAGGTATCATTCATTTAGAGACCATCTTTTCTGATTCCCTTTTCCCCATCAGTTATTTAAATTGGTGTACACTTTGTTATCTTGATTCCCTTATGCTATCAGTTATTTCTCTATACCAATTGTGCTTATGGGATTGTGCATTTATGGAACCACTTTTTCATCCTTTAACTATACATATAGTGTTTCTGACTTCAACTCTTTTTTCCCAATTTTATTTTAGCTCGAGAATTCGAATTAAAAAAGAAGTAAAGAATATCATGGAAAAAAAAAGAACCTACAAATGGTCTATCTCACATAGTCTGGTGAATTATTCATTCAAATAATAGAGATAATAACATTATCAGTAATAGCAATAAAGCCTCCTATTAAAGGTAAGTATTATATGTCTAATTGTTCTCTAAATATAAATGCATAGAATATATAAACTTTAGTTAATACAAAACTTCAAGAACAGAATGGAAGACAATACTGACAGCTAAGAAGCTGCCCAGATTTAATATTAATTTAGTTACGTTAGTGAAACTCATCTTCAAAGGATGGAAGTTTAATAGAATGAGTGGATGGCTACAAGATTTTCAGTAATTTCTAATTTAATATCTTTTATTGTTGCAATTCCTCATATCAATGAAAGATTAATAGTGTTAAAACATATCTTGCTCCAACATAAGATTAAGAGAGAAAAAAAAGTTGTTATTCCTTGTGGGATAGCATTATTACAAGCAATCCCATTATAAGATCTTTTTTTTTCTTTGTGGAGACTTAAATGCGTATGTTAGCACTATAATATGGTAGACAGAGGCCAACTCTGGCCATATCATATATTTCAAGCTTATTAAAAACAATAAATTTCAAATGGGTCAATAATAAGATTTTTTGGTTTTTTTTTCATGTTTTTTTAAATAATAATAACCATTAATTTATGTAAAGGTTTTACATTCCTGTATATCCTTAACTGGGCATTCATATAGGTTTTACTGTTCCACTTCATTATAGTTTAACTATCTCTAGTAGCAATATATATATATAATAGTCACCATCCATTCTTGTCTTTCTAACCTTATTTCAAACCACAAATGTTCTTGGCACTTTAAATATTTTGTTGACATTACTCCTACACCACAACCCATTTTTCTTTTCTATTTATACTCTGTCATACCAAATCTTTTAGTGTAGGTTCTTTTTATTCTCTTATGTCAATTTCCACTACTGCGAATATCTGAAGCCTTTTGTTTTGGACTGCTTTAATTCCAGCTGCTTTTCTGGTCTTCCACCTTCTGGCATATTCAAATATCCAATTTTAATAATTTTTTCCTTTCTTACTATCATTTTATATTAGTTTTACAGATCCATTCCCTCTCCACATCTACATTTATGTCTGAATCATCTATCCTTTATTTACTTCTTATATCCCATCCATTCTTAATCTTCTTTTTGATTTCCCAAACTATAATATTTTACATAAATCAACACCCCCCCTAATGCTTCACTTTCTTGTTTTTCTAAATGCAATCCATCTTTAATATATAATTCCCTCTTACTAATAAAAATATTCCACACATCCACAAGCATAACATTATTTCTCTTGCATAATTTTTTCAATCTCTCATTTATAGAACATGCCCTATCTAACATATTTCTATTGTCAAATTTTGGTAGTAATCCAACTACTCTTACTATTCCTTTAACCTTATTTAAACCACTAATCAATTCTTTGTACTCATCTATTACTCTCTTCAATGACTCTGACAAATTATTTGTCCCTACCATAACATAAGCATCTTTACTCCCATTTCTTTACCTTATCTGTAACATCCATAATTCTAGCTCCAGACAAACATACTTTTACATACCTATTTATATTTTCACTTGCAATTACATCTCCATATCTTTTAATTATTAAGTCCCCTATTAAGACTGTCTCATAGTTTTCTTGCTCTACTTCATCTGTAGCATTCTCTTCCATCTTCTGGATTTCCTTATTTACTTTTTTCTTATCATTTCTATTCATTAATTCCTTGATCTGCTCACACTTCATGTCTAACACTTTTAATTTTACTTCTACATCCTCTTCCTATATCTTACTTATTATTTTCTTAACTACTTCCATTGCATTACTTATTTTGTCATCCATATCTCTTGTCACTCCACTAAATAAATATTCTATCCATTTGTATCTATATTTTCCTCCATTTCTCCTGGCTTTTTCTTTAAAACCTCTTTATTACATTTATACATGATCTACACAATCACACACCTTTTACATCCTTCCTAGTCTTATTTAAGCATTTCAAATGGAAAACCTTATCACATACCATGCACTCTACCAAAGCATGCCTAATTTCCTTCTGACTATCATACATACATTTTGGGATACGAATGCAATCCATATTTCTTTATTTTTCAATTCCCCTATTCTATATTTAAATTGATGGTTTTTCTGGCACTCTTCAAACCTTTTTATAGAAAGGAAAAAAAAGCTTTTTTTTAATGGCAATTGATAAACATGTATTCCCCTAAACTTACACTGAAACATTATTCTCTTTCTCAAATAAATCACCCTCTTATTTAGAATGAAATATTTTTCAATAGAAAACCTTCTAAAATCTAACTAATCTTATGTATAACTTAGTTTTAAAGTCTCCTTGCAGTACACACACACACACACACAATTATTTTTTCTTTTTATACTTAAAATTGTAACAGTATACATATGCCATTACATTATTTTAAAATTTAAAAATAATGGGGAAAATAAATCTTAAATAAAATTGTTTTAAAAGAAAAAAAACTAAAAGCCCAAATTAAAAGAGTTATGATAACATATATATTGTCGCACAGATGGAAAATTTTAAAAGTATTTTTTTTAAAAAAAAAAAAGAAAAGTATTTGAATGTACTTTTTTTTTATAAAAAAAAATAAAGATCTAAAGATAAAATATTTTTGCTAAAAGATTCCTATGTAATCTCAGTAAATAGAAATGATTGTTTTATTAATTAAACGAAAAGCAAACTAGCCTTTGGAGCTCTTATATAATTAAAAAGTCAGATAAGAGAATAAAAAAATTAGAATGTCCAATAGAAGCAGCAACCAATGCTCGGACCTTAATGAAAATGATTGGAACAGGAAACCATGTTCAGTTAATCCAGAGGATTAAAATAAAAAGTAAAAATTTCCAATAAAAGTTAGTTCCAGCTTGCTTTTTGAGGAGGATGAAAAGACACACTTTTTACCACTTATTTCAAATGAAGTGACTGTTGAATTATGAATGGTACTATTGCAGACCCTGAATCATATGGGTATTGCAATATAATAGTACCAGGATTGAACCAGCTAAGGCCATCTCTGGAACAACAGACTGGTCTTCCATGAAAGTATGACCAATAAAGACTTCACGGGAATTGGCACCAGGAACCGGGAGCTCTTCTACTGTAAAGTATGAACTATAAAATTTTAAAAAGTAATTAAGAACTTTCGTCAATATTTGAGAGGCTTTTAGTAATCAACTAAACATAATTTTTAAAATGAACTTTTATCTGACTTATTAAGATTTCAAAATCAATTATTAATGTTTAATTTTATATGAGTTTGCTAATTTAATTGAATCATTTCCATTTTTTTATTAATATTTATTGACTAAATTATTTAAATGTATTAAATTTAAGTTGGATGTAGATAGCTGCATAGATTCATTAACGTTTAGTAATTTTTTTAGTTTTATTTTCATATGATTAAAATATATAGATATCGGTAAATATGACACCTCATGCTGAGTGTCCAAACATATTTATTCGTATATCTTTTAAGCTATTGGTGTCAATGCAGCACCTTATGATGAGTGCCATTGGGTTTATTGTAAATTTCCCTCTGCAATTCCATCAATAACTTTATATTTTAATTGTTTATGTTTATCTTGAAAGCATTTAATTTTAGGCTATGTAGATGTTTATATCAATGTAATGTGAAGCATGTTTAGCATACAGGGCAAAGCCCAATTGAATGCATCACCAAAGATGTAGTCATTGTGTTGCAATGGACACAGATGTATTTCCTGCACCATTGACCCCCTCTTTAGCTCTATGGATAGGGACCATAAGTTGGAATATAGATTGCTCTCCCCCATACATAGCATTTCTCTTTAATTATTGTATATACATGATTCCTTTGCCAGACAGACACACATTCCTGTACTGGATGAAGATCATGTCCTTCAAATAATATCATGCTGTCAGATGCACATTACTGTCAACATGGTTTTATGCTAGCATCTTCATATTGCATTGGTTGTGACTATATATCTGGAAGCAGGCATTGGTTTGGCTATAAACTTTTAGTCTGAGATTGAATGATAGTTTTGAAAAGTTTGAGTAATCTATGCAGCAATCTATACTCAACATAATAAAACAAACATTTATAAAATGTCCATCTGAGTGGACTTTCTTAAATAACAAGTTAAATTTAAAAAAATAATAACCAATTTAAAATGAATAGTAAAGATAAATTTTATTCCTCAATTTTAAATATTTATATATGTGCATTAATAAATGTTTTTTGTGTGTTATTACTGGCAGTGGCTTATTTTTTTTTATACTAGAGATATATTTTTAAGAAGTTTTATATTAAATCTTTTTCTTTATTAAAATATATAATAAATATATATTATAAATCTCTGCATCTCCCTGAGTTAGTGGCATGGGCTGACGGTTGTAATAAAATAAAATAATATAAAATTAGATCTTAATACTACATGTCTGCCTACTATATAAATTGTACAGGTTCCAATAACCTGGTGGTGCCCTGTATGGCAGATACAGAAGGACTCCAACTTCAAATTTTCCTCTGACCATTATAAAATGTTGGTGTATCGAATGACTTTTCAAACATTAACAATATTTTTCTCGATCTATCCAAATCCAGTTAAATCTATTTCTCTGTGCTCCAACTCTCTTTTCTCACTCATTCAGTAAGCAAATATACCCCAGCCACATAAATTTTTATCCAGATGTTATTAAAACATATAAAACTTTGACTTATCTTGCTAAACAAATCAGCCACATCAGCACATCAAGGCGGTCAATTTTTATTGCCAGTAGTAAACTCTCCAGATAGCACTGCCTCCAAGTGAAAGCCTTTGCAATCAATTATAAAGACTTGCACTGGGTGTCATTACTGAATGGATTGTTTGCTATTATTATTAACAGTCCATGTAAGTGTATGAAATGTTGATTGTGATGTTTTGATATATAAAATACCAATGATGTTTAGTTACTTAAACATATCCATTTTCTATATTAGTGATCACAAATTTAGAATCCTGCATGATGATTTTAAAAGATCTCAAATGGGTCATTGCATAATTAAGATTATTATTTAAGGACTCACGAAAATTATGCATGGGCCTTGTTTTTTTTTTTTACTTATCAGCTTTCAGTAATGTTTGTATACATAATGTGTAATCCAAGACAATTCTTTTTTCCCAATGTGATCTAGAAAGGCCAAAAGATTGAACATCTCTGTTATAAAGTAACTTATTTGTCATTTTAATTTGCAATAGGCTGTGGAAAAATAGTAGGTGAATTAGCACTTACTTGTCAATTATTTGAAATCTTATATTGTTCTTGAAAAAACTTGTCTGTGAACCTAGCTGAAAAATTTCATTTTTTTTAATTGGTGGCTTGCTGTCTATCTTCATTTTTAAAGATTTTTTAGTCTTGAAACATTTTAATATTTAAGATAGCATTAATCTAAAGAGATAAATTTGATTTAAAAAAAAAAGACATTTGAGGAGATGAATAATTTAAATTGTGATTTTTTTTTTTGAAGACCACATTTAATTGACATTTAATAATTATTAATCCTGTGCAGTATGATGCAATTGGTAGAACATCTGACTTGAGAACTCTTGAGCATAAAACCATATGGATTTTTCTTTTATAGTAATTAACTGATTTAAATTCTTTCTCAAAGTGGTAGATTAGAAATATCAGAATTCACTAGAGTAAAGAAAGACATTGATATCAAGCAGCATTGCATCCAGAAGTTTAATTGCTATAACCATTGATTGCTACAACTCATTATATCACTGTATTCTGGGTAAGCATAAGTAATCAAATTTTGGATTGTGATACCAACCAAATCCTAAACTAATTTCTGGCTATTAACCTTTGTCAATAGTGAGTATTAGATTAGACATATCTAATATATCATCCTCTTTTAATTTCTGTATAAAATTCAAACAAACTCTTCTTGAAAGTTTTATTGTATTTAGGTTTTAAATTCAACTCAGTTTGCTTCTATAACTGACTATAAAGGTTAAAATTAGTAATACTATATTTTAATGATATCAGTTATAAAGTGACTTTTGCCATATAAAAAAGAAATAAGAATGTCTAATGGATGTAACTTTACAAACGATTGTTCCTGATAAAGGTCAAATGTAAAAAAACAACTCAACACACCTTTGATGTTCATTGATTACTCATGTACATTATAAAGATCTAAAATAGCAATAGAATGCATTAATGTCATTAGTATAATTGTTAAATGTAAACTAAAGTCATGTTATGTATTGTTTAACATAAATTGTTATCTGCCATGCATAAAGTATCAGAATCTTATCTAAGATTCTCGGATTGATTGCAGTTTAGGAACTTCTTAAAAACTCGAGCAACAAGCCAATCAATTATTTATTTATACTGTTACATTGTAATTACGTGTTAATGGTTTTTTTTATTTAGTGAATTTATTATTAGTGATATAGATTTGAACATTGCTATTTTAACAAAATACTGCTTTGATATTTGGATTATAAAAGTAATATTTCTATTCTTCATTGAAGAACTTTCACACATCTTTAAATTTTTTTACTATTAATCATTATTACCAAATTCTTTTCTAAGCCTTCTTATTACTTATATTTTTCAAATTTTCATCTTTAGATTATATGAATTAAACTTATATTGCATTATGCCGAAAATTACAAATAGTTCATCGCAATGTACATATAGTACATCACTATTAGTCATATGGCATTAGATATCCATATTCTTTTTCAAGCCTCCTTTCATTTGCTACATTCCTTAAATTTTTATAATCATTCTTTATAAAAAATCTATTAATTTCTTTTTAAATCTATTATGTTAAAATATTTTTTTTCCTTTATAAGACTTGAATTTTTAAAAGTATGCTCAATCCAAGTAATGAATAATATTTCCACTACATCATTCTCATGCAAGGGATTTTTATCTATTTTTAATACCTTGGGGAGGTATTTAATCATAAACATGAAAAAGATTTATGATCCCCAAGATGCACATTTCATGCTGAACCAGCACTCATCAGTGGTCCCAGACCGCAATCTCTTACACATATCTTTACTATTGTTCACTATATATATAGCAAATTACTATAGTTTATTTGACAAGTGTCAAATGTGCTTCCCTTACAACTTTGCCACACGAACGACTGATAAAAATTATTAATATGTCCAATCCGGATAGTTTTTTTATCTTAAGGTTATAAGAATAAAATTTTAAATCTTTTTTGTTTCTCAGCCCTTACAGCTAAGTTTTTTCCATTATTTATTTGCATCCAAAATTTGTAAAAAAAATTTTGGGTTTTCTCATTATTCATCTTTCCCATCAGTAAAAATATGAGATTAAAAATATTCTCCCTATTCTAAACTAGTTTTTATTTTAATTTTTATTTTAAATCTTTAAACTGACATGCTTATTATATATATTAAAAATTCATTTATTCTCATTTCTAGACAAATTTTAACCTCTCTTTTAAAACGAAGTCAGTTAATTAATTTTTATTGGAATTTTTAGTTTAATCAACAATTCTCTAAATATCACTAGAAAAATTATTCTATTAAATTGTCTGTTCTGAATATGTAAAACATTTTAATTAGACAAGATTCCATTCACTAAAATATATACGTAGGACCTTAATGCCTAGGTGTCACGACCTGATTAAATCAGATAACTTAATCCATATGTAATTCTAAATTTTTATTAATATTTTATATATCCTATATCAGCAAATATATGTTCTAGTAAGGAATAATTCCTAAAAGTTTACAATAGTGGTCTTTTAATTTGTTTTCAGTATAATGGATAAGAGGAAAATGTTTAAAGATGATTAGATTGTTATATATATATATATGTATGTTAAAACGAAGATTTGCACGGGTTAAATATATAAAATACATATTTTGCGGGTTCATCCGTGTTAAAAACTTTTAATATTAATATACTGACGTTTCGACTTGGTCACACAAGCCAGTCCACAGATTCGACTTGGTCACACAAGCCAGTCCACAGATTCGACTTGGTCACACAAGCCAGTCCACTGGCTTGTGTGACCAAGTCGAAACGTCAGTATATTAATATTAAAAGTTTTTAACACGGATGAACCCGCAAAATATGTATTATATATATATATTATTGCCTTGGATGATTTAGTGAAGTACCATAGTGGTATACTCTAGAGTGTTCAAGATCCTTGGATATCATTCAGCCTCTGTTCCTTCCAGTGGTCAAACTTCATATAAATTTCCAAACAATTTAGTTATTATTATTAAATTTAATCAAGTTGTCAATGACTACTGACAATCATGTGGACTAATTTTTCCCCTGGAAAAATTTATCATTTATTTGGTTTTTCAGATTATTCAAAGACATATCATAGCTATTGGTTATTCTCTTTTCTTTTCCACAACACTTTTCCAAGCATTATATACTTCAGGAAATTAGATTATATCATAACAAAAGAGAACAATTTTAATTTGATCATGTAAAGTTGAGAGGGGATTAAGCCCTAATGTAATTTAGAATCTACTCGACTGTTGTTCCTACAGCCCACTTATTCTGAATTCCTCATCATCATCATAATTTAAAAGTATCAAATCATGAATATTATAACAAAATAAAACATTGTTAGAGTCATAAAAAATAAATGTTTTTATTGCTTAGGAGTTCATATGAAATTTGAGCACAGAAAATTAAAAAGCTGTGACTATGACTAACAAGGATCTTAAATTCTAAAGTCTCCCATTATCTCATTGTACCAACCATGCAGGTCTTAAAGTAATTGTTTTCCAATATAGAATGTATAAACATCAAAAAGAACTTACTATTACATCTATCAATAAACAGGTGTTAGGTTATTTTTTTACATTTATTATATATAAAGATGTCAAACTCTCATATAATGATCTATAATATTAAAAATATTTCCACAAATTAGATAGTTAATAATAAATAGTCTATTTATATAGCACTTGATTGCATGTGTAATAAGAGAAGGAATAAACCTTTGATCATGCAATTGTCAACAATTTACATGGACTATAAGCACCATCAGTTAAAAAAGCATGAGTGGATGATAAACAAAGGTCGGCTTATATAATGTAAGCTCTAAGCATATATGCTTTTAAAATTGATGATTATGAGTGAGTGCATGTAAATTCTTGAAAAGCATATGACCAAAAGTTTATTTCCTTCTCTATATTATTTAGTTAAAATAATATATAAATGGCATCATGCTAGCTTTGGGTTGGTATTTTTAGATCTAGTGTCTGAACCTACCCTGGCACGTCTCTGAGGAGTGCCAAAGCATGAAACCATAGTCAGAAGTTTTGGGGGGAATGGGTTCCTGACAGAGATATTTTAAATGCTTTCTCTGGCTAAGCATTTATCACAAAGCTTGTTGAGGAATTGGAAATCCTCATTGTTTATAACTTACAAGCTTAAGAGAATAGGGTCATGTGATCTATGACTCTTAATTTGACTATATATATATATGTTTGTAAATATAAGTATAAAATAACATTTTTCATTAATATTTATTGTATCTGTTATTTTCAAAACATTGTTGTCAGTAAATCTTTGACAAACAAATGATTAGTTTAATTAAAATAATAATAAAAAAAAAAAATACTCAAACCTGAACAATTGTTAATTAAAAAAAAGGAACAAGATTATGATAAAAGTTATCTTTAAAACTTTATTATGGATTAATACTTATTTTTCTTTTTTAAAAAAGAAAAACTTTAAATAAAATAAAACAACAAGATTAAGCAGAAAATTATTTTCAGAATATGTAGATTTCAAATATTAAGGAGAGAAAATCAACAAGAAATACATAGAGTTCAAGGAAAAGTGCATAAATCACATACTGAATATGAGATTAGCCATAAAATAGAACTCTTGACTGAATGTGAGATGAGCTATAAAATAGAAATCTTTCTCTAGATTTTCCAGAATATTCCTGACATGATGATGAAAGTTGATATATAAGATGGTGAATAGAATGCATGGCTAAGCTTTCCCTGAAGTCTATAATCAACTTAAAAATAATGACATTTTTTGATATTCATGCAAATTGATCATGAGTCATAAGTAATAGATGATGTACAGTTTATTAAATTGTTTTTATTGAGATTCACATCCTAAAATTAATGATAAAAGAAATGATTGCATGAGTATAGTTCTTCTAATATATTTGATTTACCAACTATACAAACTATAATCTTTTTTTAAAAGCAATATTAAAACGACATTTAATTATAATTTATATTTTCTTTGAATGAAAAATCAAATTTAATGACTTATTAACTTTAAAATCACCTAAATACATAGTAATTCATAAATTATTTTACAGACAAAGAATAATCTTATTGTACATAAAATATTTGTAATGAATTTAACTCACATTATGTAAATTTGTAAGGAAGACCAAGAAAGTTAAAGAATACTTAGAGATAACTATATATAATGGAAGAAATGTATTTTTGACTTCTTTACTAATCCTGCTGTTCCAATTAATTGTTTATGCTATTTTGTAACATTTTTAGTCTACAATACAAACATTTGCAATATTTATTGAACACACAAAAATTAGAAATGCTTATTATAACTTTATGTGTGCAATATCATGCAATTAGCAGCTATCATACCCCCCCCCCCCTTAATTCTTTTCACCCTGCTCTAGAGATATCTGCTGCAAGTTTGAATATTCTATGGAGATAATAGCTATAATGTAGAATTATATCATCTGGGCCAAGGATTCACTAATTACGCAGACTTAAAAAAGATGTCTTCAGAATAGGGTAAAGGAAACTATTTTTGGAAATTTAATTTATATTCCTCATTATTTTAATTAATTGTGTGATTCAAAATGTTGCACTAGTACATAATACAAAGAAAATAATTGCTATAAATACAATAATTAATTTATAATAAGTTTTTTTTCAAATAATTTATTAATTTCAAATAAACTAGTGGATTATGAAATTTAAGATTGGATTGTGACACCCCCCTGTTATTTTCAGTGCTATTTCATTATTTTTATTAATTTCATTTCTATTCTTCAAGTATTAGAATATTTGTTCTTTTGATTAGAATAATATCTTTATCTTACTTTGAAATTGATGTTATAAACAAAAGATTTAACTTTCTATATGTAAGTAAAATGCTAAAGAGGTTTGTTTATTATTTTAATTAATGCCCAGATTGATGAGTAAAAATGTTATACTTTCTTTGCAATAAAATCCAAATTTGATATTAGTTTTGATCATTTTATGCTATTTGCATATATTGTGACAATTTACTGAGATATTTTATATAATTGACACTTATATTATATTATTAAGCTTCTATTTAGTAATTAAAAGCATTAGTTGTCAAGCGTTGGTGGCCTAATGGTTAGCATAGTTGCCTTCCAAGCAGCTGGCCCGGATTCACTTCCCAAACAATGCACTTGTCATATAAAAAAAAGTATTAGTATTTTTTTTCATGCTTTGGTATTAATCTCTAATATTTTGCTGATCACCAAGGGTTTTTTTTTTCCAGACTTAAAATTCTGAGAATATTATAAAAGATATAGATGAATAGATGTAACCGATTGCCTGCCTTGTTGACATTATCATTTAACAGTAATGCTGAGGCTCCCTTTATATAACTAAAGCTGGTAATAATATTTAAAAAGTGTGCATCCATTCATTAACATTATCCAAGTCCACATAGATATTCCTGTTACATAAAATGTGGTAGTCAGATGCAAAATCGAATTGAGATACAGTTCTTGACCAAATATAAAAGCTAACATTACAATATTTTTTTATTCACAAAAATGATGTGAAATTATTGCTTGTTAGTTGTTGAAGAACCAGAAATGTTATATAAATAATTAATGAAATAAATATTACCATTACAGCACACCATTACCATAGAAATGCCATGTTATTATATTTGATGTCTCATTTTGTAATAAAACATTACCAGTTTTTTTCACTATTCTATTAATAATATTATTTTTAGAAAGGAAAAGATTTAGGCATTTGGTTTAATAGTAATGGTCTTTTTTGACCCACATTAATAATATTATTCTTAAATGTAATAGAATTACTAGGATTATAGCAAGATCAAAAAAGTTTTAGATAAACAATCATGCATTTATTTATTTTACGTACTTGTTCTTACAATTAATTATTGTCTAGTTCTTTGGAATTCTAATATAAAATGTTATGAGGAATGACTACAGAATATAATGAAAAACTACTTTAAGTATGCAAGTTTACAATTATTTCTGAGTAATGAAGCAAATCTTACGAAAAAAAATAATGTTGAATGATGCAATGTTTTTAAGAAAAATTGTTTTAGGCAAATATGATGTAACTGAATTTATTCATAATATAAATTATAGATTTCCTAATATAACTAGAAATGATTTATTTTATATTAAAAATATAATCATAATTGTTATAGAAATTTTACCATGACTAGAATGCTTATGCTGTATAATAAGATATTTGTAGATATTGATAGATTGTTACTAATATTCAATTTTGATTAAAACATTCATCATATCAAATATTTTCTTTTTTTTTTTTTCTATTTCTATGTTCAGTTTAGTGAGTGATATCTAGACAAAAGATTTTCTAATACTAATAGCCATTTTTAAACAAATCTACGTGTAATTACGTGTAATTATAAATTAGGTAGACTGCATGTATATGGTTGTGTGTATTATATGAAAAAAAATAAGCAAGAATTACACATTAGTATTGATTAAAAATGACACAATGCTCAGATAAGATAAAAGTGGAAAAAAAAAAGACTAACAATATAAAAGATTCAATAATTAAGTGTTTATGACACTTAGAAGTGTAAACATATAAACAAGCATTCCATCATCAGATTTTCAATTAGATGGACGGTTGAAAAATTGGAGTATGGAGTGGATTGAAGCCTGTCCACTAAAGTATAAGGATTGGCTATCTTAATATATATCGGAGCACTTATAGCATATATGTGTAGAGATGGTAATCTGGACCAACTGATGATTGCTGGTTTAGCATGAAATATGTATATTGGTGATTATTTATCTTTTCAACATATATGTGTTCGAGTGTATCAGTGTTATGAGATAGTGTGGAGAGTGGTGGGTCGTGTGAAAGTCTGTGCTCATATACCCTATATATTACATACATAAGCACAGGTATATAATAAGCCTGTGTTTCAGTTATTACACAGTAGAGATGTCTGCCCATCTCTTGTATTAAATGGATTATGTCCTGTGTGTGAGGGATCAGACTGACATTAGGTCAACATGAGTGTGACAAGAATCTTGGCTTCAGGGTGGCCTTTGAGCATTCCATCATCAGATTTTCAATTAGATGGATGATTGAAGAGTTGGAGTGTGGAGTGGATTGAAGCCTGTCCATTAAAGTATAAGGATTGGTTATCTTAATATATATCTGAGCACTTATAGCATATATGTATAGAGATGGTAATCTGGACCAACTGATGATTGCTGGTTTAGCATGAAATATGTATATTGGTGATTATTTATCTTTTCAACATATATGTGTTCGAGTGTATCAGTGTTATGAGATAGTGTGGAGAGTGGTGGGTCATGTGAAAGTCTGTGCTCATATACCTTATGTATTACAAGTCATTATGGTAAAATGCAATTTAAGTTTTTTTGGTTGTTTGTGGCAAGAAGCCTTAAATATTACACTTATTGTTAAATGAAACATTTTTGTTACTATTTTGGGTCTTAATATACATGTATATTTGGTTATTTGAAGGTTGTTTAAGTTTTTTAAAATACCAATACAATTTTATGACTTCAAATCTTTGATAAATATACATAGAACTATAAATCTATAAGATTTAATTACACTTTTCTTGTGACAATTGTAATATTTTATACTATATATTAAATGTTTTAACAAAAAAAAGATACTTTATTTCCAACCATACATTACATGCTGAGCATGTGGCAGATAAAGTTGAAAGCAGTCTCAGTGTTTAATGTATTGGTGGAAATAAAGTACCTTTCCTCCTTACTATTCATCTGACAGATAAAGTTGAGAACATGCTTAGTGGGCAATGTATGATTGGAAATAGAACACTTTTTTTTGTTACATGTTTAATATGTAGTGTTAGATATTACATAGAATTATATTAAATTTATTTTTAAAAATTTTTTTTACTAATTTTTTAAAATTTATTGAAATTGTAAGACCCCATCCCCTCAATATTTATATATCATAATGGAAGATGGGAGACATAAAAAATCCTTTTATATTTGGTTTATTCATATATTTACATAGTCAAATTAAACATAACATTAAAAGTAGAACAGACCTTATATTTGGTTAGCCAAATTTACTATAATAATTGATCCAGTGTTGATGATGATTTATCTAATTGAAAGTATAAGGGGAAAAATAGATTTACACATTTAAACACCCGAAAGGATTTTTATTACCTTAGTCTCTCTTAGTAAAACATCACTATAAATTATTAACTAGTTTTAAAACTAACTTGCAGGGGTATATAATGAACTTTATTAATAAAATATCAAGTTAAAGATAATTAAAATAATGATTTACTTAGAGAAAAATATTTTGAGAATAGTTTAATGCTATGATATTTCAAAACTGCCTTCACTCTATTTAATTATCAATGTAATGTAATACACTACTAAAAATAAATAAAAATTAGACAATAGCATTAGAGTGAGTTAATACAAAATAACATTACCATGTATTTTAATCAACACATCATCATTAAGATAAATACAAGTGGTTCTCTACTTTCATACATTTTACTTTCGTACAATTTGCTATTTCATATTTTCAATTTTTATCGATATATATGGAAAAATGTGTACTTTCATGTAATGATTCTCTTTTTCTAATGGACTATTAGTCACTAGTCCCCACCTCTCTGACATTAATCATATCCATTTTCAGCATCACATGTTGTCTTGAGCAGGAACATCTTGAGTTAGCACATGTTGATAAGTTGTGTCTTGTCAGTTTATGTTAGGACATGTGTTATCACTTTATGTACATTTCTGTTTTCATTTATTAAATATCTGCAGTTAAACACTATCCTATGAAAATCTATTAATGAACATGTATGAGGATATAGTTCTCCCTCGAAAGTGCTAAGCTTCGATAAGTATGTATCTTACGATAGCATTTAAAGTGCAAATATTTATAAATTACAGCAGTTTAAGAAAACTTCATTACATTTTTACATTTTTGTTTTGGTGAAAAAATTTTCCCATATTAATTCATAAACATAAATGAAAAAACAGCAATGTTGAGTCAGATAAAAAGAAATCAAGGTCTCATAATGAGACAAAGATGGTTATAATTAGATATGTTAAAAGTGGTGAATCTTTTGCTTCAATCAGTCATTCATATAATTTAAGCCAATAAACAATCATGGAAGAATGTAATCCCAATGGAGAGCATATATCTCATATATGAAAGGCAATAGAAAAAGACAGGATGATACAGAATTCTTTATCAAGAAAGGAAATACAATTCAATTATCTCTTGAAAAATTTATAAAGAAAATACCAGATACCATTCAATAAAAAAATAAATATTTTGAAACCCTTTTTGATGTTTTTTTTTATATTGCTCTACTTTCATACACATTTCAGGAACCAATAGGTGCGAAAATAGAGGACCACATATAACAAAACTTTTTTTGGTCTATAGATATCAAATTAATTAAATTCAATAAATAAGCAAGGAAAAGAAAAATAATCAAACATAAAACAAATTAATTTACTAACAGGATATAAAAGTATAAATTCAAACTCAATATAAAAAAAATACAATGAGAAATATGAAAATACATCAAACAAATTCCCTAGATTTTTTTCCCTACAAAGCTTTCTTTTATTCATTTTACCTTTGATGTTTTGAGCAAAAAATAATAAAAATTAATTCAAAGTTTAGGATCTAGTGGCAATTTAACAAAAAGCAAGATTTTTTTAAAAAATATTTATTATATATATATTATTCTATAAATGTGAAATTTTTTTTGTGATTTTATATCCTCAACAAATATTGTACCAATCTTGAAAAATCTTGCATGATTTTCTTCATTTTTTATATAGAATTTTACTAGCATATAAATTTTTGCTTTGTTTGTTTAAAAAAAAGTAATTTGTAATATAAATATATATGAAAAACCTACATTGTAATTATTTTCAAATGATGTCATAAAGAACCAACATGAAGAACAGCACTGATTGAAAGATTACAGAGCTGGAAAATTTTTTAAACAAAAAATATAGTTTTGGATAAAGCAAGGTAAATATATTTTATAAAATTTTAGTTTAAATATAGCACATATTACAGTAAAATTTAAAATGATACCCACACAGAAAGAGAAATACCAAATTTAATAAACTTTTATCATTTCCCTTTAAATATATTCTCACATGATAAAGTTTGTGGTCTGCATATTGAAATACATATTAGAGAAATGAAGATATATTAGTTTTTGGTAATCCAGGTAAACTTTTATTGAATAAATTTACTTTAAATTATTTAAAATTCATTTGAATCATATATTTAATTTCTTACTTGCAAACATTATGATAATGTTAAAATTTTATAGCCATTTTAAAAATTATCAAATAAAAAATATAAAATAATTAAAAATTATTATTGTTTTTAATAAAAGTTATATTTTTTTGTGATACTGCTATTGAAAACTATTTCATGTAAATATATTTTAATTATCAAACCTTCTACTAATACAAGGGGACAATTACAGAAATGGTGAGATTTAGCAATAAAATTTTTATTTAGTATTTAGTACATTAAAAATTGGATACTTACATAGTATGCCTGCTGGAAACTTGTCAACCATTTTATTTTACATAATTCATTTTCAGGAGTTTCCAACACATGGTATAAATACTGTGGCTGAGAATCATATTCAATATTTACAGTTTTATTTATTTATTAAAATAATAAATAAAAAAACACAAAAGTTCAAACAGTTGTAATTAAAATTTTATTTTAAATTCACTACACCAGCTGTAAACTAATCTCAATGCACTCACAAACAATACTTTGGAGGTTTCAAACCATGTTCCATTCAAAACATATTACATCTCCATTTGCACATAAATTGTAATATTGTGCCCATTATAACACACACTTTTTGGGTAGTCATTATCCTGTAATTTTGAAAATATTCCACTGCATCTTGTTCTATCGATGAATGATTCCAAATTTTAATCACATTTCCAAAAATGATAAAGCAAAAAAGGATTTATTAAAAAAATCACCACATGTTAATGAATGTCAATAAAAAAAATAATGATAATTTTAACCACATGTTATATGTTCGCCTCATGTTAACATTTGGATGTTATGTTGTGAATAAAATTTATTAAAAAAAATATATTCAAATTTTTTAAAATTAATATTCAATTGAGAATATATTTGTTAATATTTTTAAAGTTAACAAGCTATACATGTTCGAGAAAATAATTTTGAAAATATATATATAAACAATTTTCAAATGTATTTTCTCGAACATGAATAGCTTGTTGACTTTAAAAAAATATTAACAAATGTATTCTATATTGAATGTTAATTTTAAAAAATTCAAATATATTTTTTAATAAATTCCATTCTCAATATAATATCCAAACATTAACATGTGAACACTTAACATGAAATTTTTAAAATAGCAAATAACTAAGAAAATAGCTAAGAAAGTTTTATTGTATTTCAGTGGAAATTACTTAGAATCTAAATAAAACCTAGACAAAAAAGTAGACAAATCTTAAATAATTTCTAGTGACTTTATTTTAATAATTCTCATATAAATATATGACTTGAAATAATAGTCTTTCAAAGATGAATAAAATAACATTAGTTTAATTGTCACTAATTTTACAATTATTTGCACTAATAGATTTTGAAATTGTATTCTTTTTAACAAGTCAATTTGTTCAAAATGTTCATATATATTTTCAATTAAAAACTTTAATTATACCATTCTTTTTAAAACTACTTCATTAAGTTACAAAAAGCAGAAAAAAATCATAGGCGTATGTCTAAAACATGAATGTGTGTGCGCACATATTTATTTCAGTGCTAACATCTGTATGTTTATATATAAGCATACTGACATATCTAAAAATTGAATTAAATTTATTACTAGAAGTTTAATTTAGTTGTCTTCTTAGTTAGACATTTAAATATTTCTTTTTTGATTGAATAAAGCATTAAACTTTTAGAAATGGACTAAAGCAATATGTAAAAATAAAAACTTAAATTCCAGAAAACATTTTTCTCTCTCTACTACAATCATCTACTCTTAAAATTTGTATATTTTTAAATTCTCTATTTCCCTACAACTAACATATACATATAAAAACATCTAAAAAACAATAGCAACAAATGATACTAAAAATACCTTTCATGTTGATGAACACTCTTCCATTTGAAAAAATCATAACCTCTTATGCATGCCTTTATCATTTCTTCAGTATTTATCGATGTCATATTACTGTAATCTGATTTACAAGTGACACATTTCTTGCACTCACACATTTAACATCATTTGCTTTAGACAAACATTAATGATAAAGATATGAGTAAAAGGTTGTGATGGGTGCTAAATGAAGTGTTTCAATATAAAATATCTCGAGGAGGGGGGGGGGATTTACTTTTTTCATATATCTTTATTCATTTGCTTCAAGCAGGTGTGATAAAATGGAGTTTTCAAAAATTTATCTAAGATATTACCCATGGGGGGGGGGAGATGGATAGAATTTTACTGTCATCTGATTAATTATAATAAGACATTAATTTTTAATAAAGTTTGAAGTTTATATCCAGGGTAAAAATGTAATATCTAGCCTTATTAATGATTAATAACAATATAAGAAGTTTGACATTTGTTAATCGAAAATAATTAACAGCTAGTCACCTTTTTTTAAAATAATATGTATAACATAATATCTTTTATTTATTTAAATAAATGACGTGGATTTTCCAAATATTAAATCTATGATAGATATCTAAAATATATTTTAAAAATGGTATTTTAACTGTGCACAGAGGCTAAACTCTCTGTACAGTAGCACCATGGATGCAGAAGGTTTGTGTATAAAATTCCTATCTAATGCTTACTCATCTAATATCCCCAGACTAGTTTCTAGTTCATGGCTTTCATCAGTGAAGAGCTTTGGATCTGAGATTGCTGCACCTAGATCTTAAGATCTAATGCAACCCTCCAGCAGCCACTCTTTACTTTATTAGTTAACTATAAAGCTTTGAGTGCAAAATGAAAACACGTTTTTAATTCAAGATCATTAGCTTGTATAGATCTGAACTCTGATCAGCATTCATATTTTTTGGTGTCTTTGGTTCTTTATTAACCACAGTCACCATAATCTTATTGGGCAGGATGGGTTTAAACCACTAAACATCACATGATCACCATTTCTTATGCGTACACAAGCTGTTTACACAGAGGCTAAACTCTCATACAGTAATGCCACCAGTGCAAGCCAGAGTAATCAATGAATGCAAGAAGGTTTATGCATTAGATTCTAAGATCTAGATACAGTGCTCTCAGATCCAAGGCAATTCGTTGATGAAAGCCACAATCTAGAAACTAGTCCGAGGATATTGGAGAGTATAGACTAGATAGGGATTTTATGCACAAATCTTCTTGCATCCATTGATTACTCTGACTTGCACTGGTGGCACTACTGCATGGATAGTTTAGTCTTTGTGTAAACAGCTTGTGTAAGCATAAGGTATGATCATGTGATGTTTAGTATTTTAATTGTGCAAGTGACTTAAAAAGTAAAGCAGTAAATGAAGAAAGCTAATAAAAAACTATTACCTTTATCATAGCACAACCAACTATAATGATGCCAAGAGAATTAAATATTGTAAGACTAGATAATGAACAAGTCAGCTATTGAAGGTGTTAAATTTATTGTTAGATAAAAAAAAGACTGACATTATAGGATTCTGTGATGCAATGGGAATTGGAAGTAAAAAAGAAAAAGAAATAAAATGTACAATTTTTTTATTTTAAAGAAAAATGTAGATACTGTGGTATAAATATTGTTTTAAATCCAAGAACAAAATAATTTTATAAATAATATTCCAGTAAATGATAAAAAATGGTGATAAGCCTGAAAATATTTCCTACAGATCTGATTATTATTCAAATATTTATGCAAAACAATAGTTATAATGATAATAAAGTAGAAAATATTCATGAAGAAATCTAAAACATTGTTGAGATGGAATATATAAATAGTTGTATAACAATAATAGAGAATTGTAAGGTTTGATAAAACAGAGATAATAAAATTGTTGTAAATTTTATCTAGTCATGATATACTGCATTGCTTGGAATGCAAATATAATCTTCAAATGAAGTAAAACATTATTTTTTGACATTATAAAATACACTTTATTTATTATAAATTATACACAAGAATTAATATATATATACAGGAGAAAAAAAGGATTTACATGTCACATTGCTTATAAAATTATAATCATTATGACTAGTATTTGAGGGTGAAAATGATTCAGTCTTATATAGATGAATGTATAATTTATATGCTTTATATCATTTTATTACAGTGTACAACTAAGAAAAAATATTGTTCTGCCAAATTTTGCTTATAGTACTTCTAGGTAAGTATTTTAGAGCCTATAAATATGTATTATACCACTCTTTATTATTGCACCGGACGAAACCCACCCACACCAACCTAAACTCAAAGTCGGATTCAAACTCAGTCTAACCAAACTGAATCTAAACCCAACTCATGAGCTCAGATCAAATCAATGGATGACTTATGTCGATGGCACATGACTATGCGCCGAGAAACTAGCTCAACGGATGATGATGATTTGAGACCTCTGAACTGACACTAATAATGGATAATAAATTAACTAAAGATAATTTTAAGTCGAATCATATGTATATGTTTGGAATGCCAACACAGACAGCGAGCATTAACATTAAAATAATGATTGGATAAAAGAGTTAAGAAACCAAGTGTGTTAATAAAATGTTTAATAAAATAGTAATAGTTTTGTTCAACTTTTAAATGATGACTATATTGGTTACCTCTAGTCCTTAAACAGAGTTTATAATTACAATAAGAATGGCATCCCTATTATATGCCAACAACTATTACACAATATTATGGTAGTCTATATGTCTATGCTCCCAACAAGGAAATAAAGGCAGATAAACGTGTTCAGTGGTGACGGAAATTATTATTCTAATTTTATATGAAAGAATGTGAGATTTATTTTCACATTTGCAAATCCATTCATGAAGAGTAAGATACGTATTTAGGGCATAACTTTAACCTTTACTGGAAAACTTATTAAGTAGAAATGAGAAACAATTTGTTCAACTTTAATGAAATCACTTCATCATGAATTACGAGCATTAGAGCGGGCTTTACTGGAACAGAGAGATAACGGTGCTGACGAATTATGAGCTATAAAATGAACAGGAAAGATAATAGCTTGTCGGTGATTTAAGTAGTATGGCGGCTTGTATTTTACAAGTCTTACTGCCCTTTAAGAAGATGTGGAACACGGGGAAAGCCAGGCTGAGTCATAGCTATGGACCTTTGGTGTTCCAAATATAATATAAGTGGGGGAGGAAGTGCTTTCTTCCTCTATAATTAAAATAATAGTAATATCATCAACAACAAGCCTACGGAGCGGAAGATTGCCCTGCATCAGCAATGTTCAAAGATGATGACTTGATAGTCACCGTTTGAATAATAAAACCCAATTTATTATAGAATAATCTACGTGATGACTTGATCAAATTAATTAAAGTCAACGAGCTTTTAACTAAAATTATTTTAAAGCAGTTATAAAATTATATTAATTATGCCCCAAACATCATACCCTTCCTGAATATTAATATATAGTAAAAATAATTTGGATTAGAATGTATTCATTTGATTCCTTTATCAACCCCATTGCAAAAATATTTTGAGATTATAAATATCAATAGATAAACATTTGTTAACCTGATAAAAGAGCTGGGGACATAGTTTAGAAACAAAGCTAATGATTTATTATTAGCCAATTATAAAACTAGCAAACATTTAATAAATTCTTTCGACTCGATGATTAATAGAATGGTATAAATTAGTTCTTATAGGCGTAAATTACTATCAGATTTAATATTTAATACTGGTATAAGGCAAATGGAACAAAGGAGATCATCAAGTCGAAGGATTATTGGCATATAATTAAAAATAAATGACATAAATAAATTACTCAATAAATATATATAATACAATAAATGAACCGCCATCGTATAAAAAGAAAGTTAAATCTAAGGACTAGAGATTTAGAATTACAACATAATTTAAAATAGCATAAATAAAAGTAAGTTTTATACAGATTATTACATTAAGGAATGAGAAGAGGTTTTAAAGGGAGTGTAAAGTAAAGTTTGGAAACTGGCCAGAAAGTTACGGTTCATTATGGATTTATATTACCATTTCTTCCGGGTCTGGTTTCTTAGTTTACACATCTGAGTTGGTGGAATGTAGGTGCGCATTGGTAAGTTACTTGAACAGCATTTTGATTGATTTTTTCATGATTTCTGGGCAGCACAATTGGTCTGGAAAGGATTTAGCAGCTTCATTGAAGATTTTCAGGGGACTTCAGGAACCATAGTCAGATTCCTGAAGTTTAGACCCTCACCATGATAGAAACACTATTTAAAATCATAATTTAAAAACGCACAGCGTTTAATGGTACTTCTCTAAAACAAAGATGGCTTCTCCTTTTTTCAAACTTTTCCGGGCTATTTATATTGTCCTCTGATGCCTTCAGGCGAGCGCTTCTTTCCTTATCAATGTTACAAAAATTTTTACTAATTGGTTTTTAGATACATTCCTTCGATAAGGCTTTCAAACTCATTAACTTGAATTCGTTTTCTAATTAGAAAATAAATTTTTAAAATCAGAAAATGATTTTAATTAGGAAACATCCTTACATTTTAAATACTTATCTTTTTTTCTAATTAATAAAACTTTACCCATTGTTTTTGGAAAGGGAAAATCTGAAAGCTTATCGAAAGAATGTAGCTTTAAATCACTAAAATTCGAACAAATTATTTAGAAGTAAAATAAACATTCCTGACGCAATGAAACTTTAGAATGAATATATATGTTTAAATATTTATAAATAAATACACACAAGCCATGCAGTGATAATAGATATAAATTCATGAATAATTCTATCATGAATTTATTAATAGAATTGATTAATTTAAACCTCAAACGATTTAATTTTAACACACATTTATGTAATAGTTTTTCTTTAACGAAATTAGCATGGATTGAATGTATAAAGTCTCACTGCATTGGAAATAAAAGGTTAGTACAAGGGTTTGAAGTGGGCTTCTGGTGAGATGTCATGAAGCTAGGATCGAACTTAGATCTGACTGCTTCATTATTTTTTTTAAAGAAGATTGAACTTTTTGTTGTCAAAAAGCACCTGGTTTTAAGAGTATGAATAATTATTATAGCATTATAAAAATTAAAAATTTTAATGTTCTTTTCAAGCAATTGTTTAAAATTAATTACAGTATTTGCTTGTGAAATATGAAATGCCATAAGGATGAGAAGTATGGATAAATTTCAAACTTATTGTCATATCTTTTGGATGATTATTACATGAGACATGTTGGATCCAGATTAAATTTAAAACAGTTAATGAGATAAGTTTTTGCAGGAATTGGGCCAAGTAATAAACTAAACAAAAAATTCATCCATGATTGAGAAACACACATTTTGGAATCTGGTTAAAGTTTTGGCAATTAGGAGGGTTAACCATAGGACTTTAGGATATATAATTTTTTTAAATCTTTAAATAAAATGGCAAGTAAAGATTTGATGTTATAATTATCCAACAGATTTGCATGCCCAGTAAAAAAGGAATGACTTGTATGCGGAAATGGAGCAAACAATGCTATAGATAGAGGAGTGGCTTTGAGGATTGGACTTACTAAGGTTGTGATGTACATTTTAGCTCTAATATAGGAGATGAATGATTAAGGACATATTAGATTAAGACCACCTTTAGAAATAGAAAAATAAGTACTTCTAATTAATAAATATGATGATCCTCAAATTTATGATTTTATTGTGGAAATATTTTTAACAGTAGTTCTGAAAAGATGCATCCATGGACTATAATAAGCAAGTATACCACCCAGAATAGCATTAATGATAAACTTTTACTATAGGGTAAAGCAATTTTGGACAGAAAACTTTTATTTGTATACTGAAATTGCATACATCCAGATGATGACTTGTTTTAGATAAATTGATTGGAATTCCTAGAATGAAAGTAGATTACGACCAGTAGTGATCTGCCACATGGATGACTTACAAACTTGTACTGTAAACCCTGTTAGTGTTTCAAATTTGTTCAGAATATGACAAATGAGAAGAATGTTCTGCAGGTCTCTGATAACTATTAGGCCCACACCAACAAAATATATCATGTTAACTGTAGTTCCAAGATGAGGAAGGAAGAGACCTTCTGTGCATTACTCAATTTCTTTAATCATGGAGTCTGTATATATTAAAACCAGTAGTGATGCAAGTGGGAAGTTATGTGTAATATCTCAGCTTGGTTTAAAAGATGAAGAGAGGCTGTTGGCAAAATAATTTTTTTATGGCAGTAATTAAATGCATATGGCTTGGCAGAAGTTTACTTAATGTGCTAAACAAGTAATGCTAGTTTACCAGATCAAAAGCAACCTTAAAGTCAAACTGACATATGATCTTTGTTATAATCAACAACTAAAGCAGAAAATTATTTTTGAATATTTAATATTACCAACCAGAAAGTGAAATTAAAAAAACTCTTTCTATTAATCCAAAGGGGATTATTTTTTCATTTTTGTATATTCATTTTTTCCCCAAAGATTCTTTAAAATTAAAAATAGGTTAACGCTGAATGAATAGAACATTTTATAAAAGAGATAATGTATTTGATTGGTATTTGTAATGCAATTTATGACTTGGGAATTCAGAAAAATTCCATTCAACAGTTAACTAAAAAAAGATCTAATAAGATTTTAGAACAATTATGTTTGTCTCCATAAAGTAAGGTCCTATTGCTACTCTTGCAGAGGGAAAAATATTTAAAATGGATTAGTTTATCTAAAAAACAATTTGGATTTAGTAAAAGTAGTTGTGCAAGAGATACAACAGGAATGTTAAAATAGCAAAAGAGGTAAACTGATTGTTTCAATGATATTGAAAAGCCATTTGATAAAATGAATTGTATTATTTTACTAAATGTATATTGAAAAATTTGTATTTGAATGAAGATATGTATATACGTGCATGTGTAGTTAAATAATATTTTTAAAGAAAAATATATAAAGTAGCAATACTGTCTACCCAATATTTTACTTAAATATATGAATATTGTTTTGATAAGAATAAAATTAGCATTGAAATAAAAGAATTAATTGTTATCAGATTTTACATAGCAATTCTTGTAGATATTAAGGATATATTCAATAAAATGTTATTTAGGAATGACAAAGTTTGCATAGAATTTGGAATGAAAATAAATATCAACAAAATTAAAGCAGTAAAATAGTTAGAGAATTAATGATGGAATATTATTCTATGAACTAGTGGGAATGAAAAAAGACTTGTTAAATATTTTGTTTAAAAATATTGTTTAAATGAAACAGAAACACCAACTATTAGAAAGTGGGATAAAAACTGAGACTTTACAAAATAGATTTGGATAAGATGAAAAAAATACGATCAGAAATGTATAAGTGCTAAAAAAGGGGGCAAATATTATATTTGAAAAATTATTTAAGAGGAAAAAAATGGATGGGCATGTATTTAAAGACATAAATTTTGAAAGATATATTGGAAAAGACTCTATGAAGAAAAAAATGTAAGGGAGGAAAATTGGTTGTCTTAAAAAGTAAAATAGCTAAATGTGTTTGAAGAGTAGGGAAAGAGTTGGAAAGGTTTAGAGAAGGTATATAAACTTGTCTTCTGGCAAATACTCATGTATATATTCTAAGTTAATAATTAATCTAAAAAATAAATAAGAAATAATTAACTGCTGACTCATTTCTATCTAAAGATGAACTACATAAAAAAAGTAAAATTTCTTGACTAATCATTCAGTATCACTTTTTACTTGAACAGCATCAATGCTTTTTAATAACTTTTCTATTATAACATTCTGGATTCAACCACCATCTTCCATGAAATGGTTATATTTCATGAAGTATGGACTCATATAAATTCATTTTATTTTATTTTACAACAATTTATAAAATATCTTTGTTTTTGCTAATTTAAAATCTATAAAGAATATTTTTTTCTCTCTGCAAAAAAAAAAAAAACAGGCAGAACTCAATTATACGTATTGCCACTCACAGCAAGCTAGAGTAATCAATGGATGCCAGAAGGCTTGTGCATAAAATCCCCATCTAGTGCCTATTCATCCAATATCCCAGACTGAATCAATGGATGCCAAAAGGCTTGGGCATAAAATCCCCATCTAGTGCCTACTCATCCAATATCCCCACACTAGTTTCTGGCTTAATATATATAGTGAGTTTTGCCTGTTTTAATAACAGTTATAAGCAAGCATAAGAAATGTTAATCATGTGATGTCTATTGGCTTAAAGAAAAAAAAACTAAAATGGAAAAATGTTAAACTATGAAAGAAATTACTTTCCTATAAAAAAATAGTTTTTCTATTTGGTAATTTTTGTAAACTGTAATTAAAACAATTTGAGATTTTATTTCATTTGCAAATGATATTTAAATATAGTGTTTATTATGAATCTTTATACTTACCAATAACAATTTTCATTAATATATAACAAAAATAACAAGCTTTAGCTTTATCACAAAAAAAATAGATCAAGATCATATATGATAGCCTGTCAATATTAAATTCTAAAAATACAAAAACAAAATAGAAAAAAATTAAATTTTATAATAAAATTATTATTATTTTTGTTCTTGATTTGTTATTTCTAAGCAATATAGACCAACAGCTAACATTTTATTTAAAATTCTAATAAACAATTTTATAAGTTATCTTTCTTTAATTAGAAAAAATATTGCAGCCATAGATAATTTATTATTTTTGATCCAAGCTATATGGCCTTCTTAAGTG
Organism: Epiperipatus broadwayi; assembly: GCA_028023455.1. Taxonomy (NCBI): domain Eukaryota; kingdom Metazoa; phylum Onychophora; class Udeonychophora; order Euonychophora; family Peripatidae; genus Epiperipatus; species Epiperipatus broadwayi. The sequence goes on from JAQFVV010012396.1 coordinate 10,718,698, forward strand.
CAGGGCCCAATTGGTATAAAACCAGCCCTAACAGAAAATACCCTCCCCCCCATAGAAGAAAGTGAAAGTATTTGAAAACTTGACAAAAAATTAAAAGAAAAATATTGTTAGATGTAAAAGCATGGAGAGGGGATAAATAATTGGTGCCATTGTTAGCAGCTATTTGTAAATGAGTACAGACATTCTGATTCCAAAAGAAAAAAAATTAAAGACAATAGTAATAATAATATTATAGATGAGTTTCTGATGATTATATTAATTAATTCACAAACTATACACAAAATGCTGGCCTATTATTCTGTATAATAAATATTTTGCAATACTATCTTCTCCAGCAAAAACAATTAATATTGCACTTCCTTAGAGTGACTTTGAGATAATCTTTATAACATATATGAGGGCTGCCTCTACTATACTTAAGTTCAGAATAAATACTTTTTTTTAAGGAAGCCTTGCATTATTTAATTGTTGCAAATATTTAACCCAATGTAAAAGTGATTTTACAGTAATAGACTTCATGACATCTTGACCAGAAAACTAAGGAACATACTGATTGGTTGCATATTCTTTCCCCCATGATTTTAGAATTTTATAGCCCCCCCCCCCCCCCCATAACATTTTTTTAATGCTTTTATGTTAGTCAATCTCATTTATATACAATAAAACAGATAAATGACATTTATATTCAATTAATTCAATTGAAAAAGTAAATATTATATCTCTTTTAACACGTGAAAAGCAGCAGAACATTAGAGTTTCGTCTGCACTTCAACATTTAAGTCAGTTATCATGATTCTGGAATTGGCTTACATTCCCAAAATGATGACTATACAAGTTTTCATCCATCAATTCTAATAAAAAAACTTGAGTTTTTAATCATTAATTATTAAACCAGTTTTTATATATCGCATTCAAAACATTTCATACATTCTGTAGATTATCTTTTAAAGTGACACAGATTGCATAATCATTACCATTTTATAAATCCAAAAACCATGAAGTTTTGTTTTTAATCTATTCAAATTAAAATTTTCACCATCAAATCTGTAATCCATTTTGATCACTGATTCATGAAGCTACATAAAACAGTTCCAAAGACCACTATCATAAAAATTGAAAAGAAAGCTGGAGCTAGAGCATATTCTTATTTAAGATTAGTTTTCATTTTAAGGGGCTGATTTTCTACCTGTTCTTTCATTTTATCATACAAAAATTGTATAATGTAAGTAAAATTTTGTGGAAGACCAAAAAAATTTGAAACAATACTACAGACTTGCTTAACTGAGTCTAAATCAATAAAAGCAATATATAAATCCTAAGTTTTCTTGCATTTGTCTGACATTAAAACAAATTGGTATTATTTCTTGATTCTCTATAATCATACCGAGTCTTTAGAAATCATTTATCTATAACTGGAAACAACATATACGATAAAATCCTTGAAAGTATTTTGGCTGTAGAGAATATAATATTTCATGATAATTATCTTGTTAATCTTCTTTATTTTTTAAAATTGGAACAATAGGACATTCTTAAGATCAATCAGTACAATTTCATGAGTTTATATATATTTTTAAAAAAAAATCTAATATTTTAAAATAACATACAGCCTCTCTAGATATTTCATTTAGACTTATATCCTTTCTGTTTTTATGATTACAAAAAATTGTTCGAGTATACTAAACTGGATATCTTCTATCCAAATTCAAATTAATATATAGAATTGATATGTCATTAAATCATGATCCTTTCAATTTTTGTATCATTATTCAAAAGGATGATCAAATACTCTACATGTTCAAAATATTGCTAACATCATATAAGAGAACACCACTGATAGATTTAATAAGATTACAATATTGTTTTTAGGGTCCAATTAATGTGCTAAAAAAAGATCAAAAATTGGATATGATCAGCAAATGTCTATCCCTTTTGCATTTTTATTACATCAATTCTTCTTTCTTTAGATTATTATATTAAATTACAAAGCTCTACATTCAATTTATTATTCTGTGCAATAGGAAATGAAATGTTTCTTTTTAATCAAATCACTAATAATAGGATCATGGACAGAAAAAAGTTATGATTCCTCTTTTCAGTTAATCCAAGAAGATTTATTTGTATCCATATCAAGTTCCTTAAGAGAATTCCATGCCTCAGTAACACGCCAATCCCTGAAAGTCCAAATTAGCAATATTAATGGTTTAACCGACATTTTAAGTGCTTTTAAAGAATCAAAGTTCTTGGGAATGTGCAGCTACCAAGTTAAGTTTGGAATACCCTAGTCTATGATTTATCCAACAATTTGTAGTGGTAGTGCTTATGAATAGAAATTTCTCTGATATTCTGACTCATAATTATAATGTGTAAAAAGTTAATAACATTTACAGCATCATTAATATTATTTCCAATAACTTGTGCCAAAGTTTACTGTTTGTAATATATGGGTATATCTGAATATGACTGATTAAAAATAATTAAATAACTAATGTGAAGATATACAAATTAGAAATGCTTGACTATTGTATATTTTTGATAATTAATAACACAATTTAATAAATACAACAATATTTATAGATCAAACTAAATATGAATTCAAGAAAAATTACTATATGTATATCTAATATGCATATTGAATGTCTTTAGAAAAATTTACTTTATGTAAATATTCCAAATACAGGTAGTATAAACCCTATGTTTCAAGAGGTATTATTCTCCCCTCTTCTTCAGGTGTTGCTGGCTTTACCAGTACTAGCAAAAATTAGAAATTTACCTAGAAACATTATAGTTGCCATATAAGTGATAATAACTAATAGTTTAGTTTGGAGGGCACTGCATACCTTTCAGATGCAAAACCTCTGGGACAAGTCACCCATGATGGTTTTTACACCGCTTTTAATTAATTTGAAGGGTCTTTTACAAAAACAAAGTTCTCATTGTCTATTCACGTTTTCATCCTTTTGGATCTATTGTTCTCTAAAGTTGAACCGACCAGTCTAAGATATAGGAAGATTATCAGGTCTGCCTTGGTCTAATTAAATATGCTATTCAATCCATTATTGTTATGTAATAAAATGGCAAACATATTTTTATCAATCAAAATGTTTTGTATTATACGGCAGAATTTAAGTAACTATTAAATATACTTTAATTATATAATAATGTATTTCGACATTACTTTTTAATATTAAGCATATTATTTTTTAATTCATTTATTTTTTAAATACAACTATTTAGCATTTTTTCATGAACAATAATTATTACTACTTACTTATAATCCATTAAATATGTTGAACATCTCCACTGTTGCTTTAGTTTTAATGATACCAATGGTTGATTTTCTTTTACCTGTATTAGCTCATAAAGGGAGTTTGTAATGTCTTTTCCAATTTAGACTATAGTCTCCAGTCCAATCAAAGTTTTTTTTACAAGTTTTTCTGGCTGCTCATTTATTAATGTCTTTAATACATATGTCTCTCAGCAATTAAAACTTTTTAAGTAATCAATTGCATTACAATTTTGTTTACAGAGATAATTTTTGAGTTTTCTAAATTTGACACTATTATCCAATTTCAAGATCACCAACTGTTTTGATAATTTTTTACAATTACTTTCCCCACTCATGCTTTATTCAGACTGTCTCCAATTCAAATACTTACTTCAGTAATATATTTTCATTTAATTTTGTAGAACCAGTTGGTCTTTTTTTTTTTTACAGTAACTAAGTTAATTTATTTCTGATTTGGTATCCATTAAGTTTAGGTGACTTATCCATAGAAGTTGTAGGCATCGAGTACTGATGAAGCAAGGCCAAATATAACAATATTTAAATATTTGTAGTCTCCACTTTTTTAAAACTTGTTGAATGCCCTTTTCAGTTAAAACATGCAACTCAGAAAGATAGAAAGGTGTAGCTGATCCCTCCAATTTTAAAATATTTTTTAGATAGTTAAACAGGCTATGTTATTTGACATAATAGTCTTAGTTAATCTATTATGAACAAAGATCTCTTAATTTTGTAATATTTACCTTTTTCCAGTGTTTTGTCAGATGATATGCTGTTTATCTGGATTAAGTATCAATTAAAATTAGAAAGTGACATATTATAAAATATTGCAGTCTATGTGAACTCTTTGCCATTGATTCTGTACTATTTTTTGCAATTCTTAATGTGAGGACATTCTTTAGTGTTAATTCCTTTATCAGATATGATGTGGTTCAACATTTGTATTCCAATAACATTTTCTTCATTTAAATTCTGAAATTTTTGAAATATGAAAATATTTTTAATGATATTAATCATTATCTCCAATGCCTCAAATCATTCCCTTTCAATGACTGGGCTTATTTATATATAGTAGCTGAATATATATATTTTCATTTATTTTAATAGATGAGTTGATCTGTACATCTATTTTCAATAAATTGTTTACATTTTTGCACATTGATGTTCTCTTTTTGAAGAGAGAATTTTGAGCTCAACTTAAATTATTTATGAAAATTAATATATATGAGGGGGGACCCAAAAATAACCGGAATTCTTCTCTGGTATGTGTTCCTGTTGTAGTATATACTTTTGCCATTACATGTATCTTGCAGGTACCCTTCTATGTTAATCTATCAAATAATATAGTCATGTGAAATCATGGGAAAAACATTGTTTTGTAAAGTGCATTTTGGTAAATTTTTTTATAATGGCTGAAATGTTGAATTAAAGCTGATTTTTTTTTTTGACGCAAACAGCATTTTTCTCTCAGGTCTGACATTTTATCTGCAAGTTCTAAAACATTTATGTGATGCAGTAAAATGTAAACATCCCATTCTGTGCAAAAAAAAGAGTGTAAACTCCACCCCAACTGTGTCATCTCTCAAAGCCTTGAGTGTGAAACAGTTTTAATTAAATTCAGCATGACCCAGCTTATCTATCAGTGGTATTCACTCAATCTCATTGTGAGCAATTTTTTTAAATCACTTGAATGAAAAAATGTCTCAATTTTTTTTTTTGCAGACTTAGAACTGGGGGTAAAAAAAAATGACAGAAGCGTTAAAATGCATCACTTTGCAAATATTTCTGGACTACTTTGAAAAGTGACAAACTGGTTTAGACTGGTGCATTGTTTTAAATAGTCTATACTTTTTAGAATGATTCAATTTCTGTCATCTAAAAATAAATATTACAATTTTTTATCACAAAATTCCGGTTATTTTTGGGTCCTCCTGTATATATGTCAAATTCACACACAGATGGAGTAAGCATGTGTGCAAAAGGTTAGAAAATCAGATTTATAAATTTTATTATCAAGTAATGTGTATAAAAAAGTAATACACACACTAAAAAAGATGTTTATGTTAGAGACTTTTCTCTGCAAAGATTAATGTTTAGTTTCATTTATCAGTATATATATATATATATATACAAGTAAAATAAATTCATATTTATTTTGGATTGTTTATTTCATTTCTATCTGGCTGGCAGATATATATCTTTGGGATACATAGCATATAACTCCAGTCAACCTGAAGTACAGTAGACAGCTGCAGATGACAGAAAACCTGAAGTACAGCACATGGTTGCAGACAAGAGGCAATCTGAAGTTTACAGCAGATTGGCTAAAGGCAATAGTTGTTAATGCAGGTAAGAGAACCTGTAAATTAATAAAAATTTACCACAGATGATAAGCATGTCAATATTATAATTGAAGGAACTATAATATTTGTATATAAATTAAGTAAACTCCGAAAATGGCATTTGATGTTAGCGATGCAGCAAATTGTGTTTGTACATGGAACACATAGAGAAATTTATGGTCATTAATAAAATAGAGAAAGATAATCTAAAGATAGTGACATTGATGTGGTTGGCGGGTAAAGATGTTCTGAAAATAGCAAAAAAACTGCAAACTGCAACTTCCAGAAGAAACAACATATCTTGAACTTAAAAAAATTTAAGAACATACTTCGAATTAGCAAAATTTAAATGAGTGTCATGTCTATGTTTTAGAAATAGAAGACAAACACTGAATGAGAGATATCAGCAATATAATAAAGCACTGCTGGAATTATAAAAACACTGAATTTAGGACTGAACTGAATGATATGCTCTTTGGCCAGTAACTATGGGAAATGACTGTCGATAAGTTATATCAAGTTCTCCTTGATGAAGTACCATTGACATATAAGCAGGAGGTGGGTAAATATATAAATCAATAGTTACTCATGTAAGATACTGCTGAATTTCAAAATAATAAAAATGTAGCAACATATAAAATGATAGTAAATAAAGCTGACAGTCAGACCACAAGATGTTGAAATTCTACAAAGTCTTTTGTATGCTACTCTTGCAGTGAGAAGAGACAACTAAAGAAGATTTGTAAATTTAAAAGTACTAAGCGCACATATGCTGAAAAACTAGTCATTCACAATGTATTTGTTGCACAAAAGTTAAAAAAAGGAAATTATGGGGCGGATTTCAAACCATATGGGGGAGGGGCAAGAATAAAATTGAAATAAATACAATATATAGTGTAAATAATAACTATATTTGTTTAAACACATGAATTGCTGAACAAAAACCAATATGGAAATTGACAGCAGTGTAGGGTTGTCAGTACTTTCATTAAAAGATTGGACAAAATTAATAAAAAAGACAAGAAAGAGTATCACTATGAAAAAAGCTGATGTTATGGCTACAGATGAAAATAGGATTGATATTCAAGGTAAAGTAATGGTATCAGTCAGACTGAAGACCAAAATAATGTATATTGTGAAAAGAGACCTTATTCCAATCTCAGGAAAAAGTTGATTCCAGTCGCTAGGAATTCAAGTAAAGAGAAAAAATACAGAGGTCTGGGCAAGTAAAAAAGAGACAGCAACAGTTTGAACAGTCAGATTGGACATACTGTTAAGTGTTTTATTGGCAATGTACTACAATGATTTGACGTAAGAAGATAGAGTCTTGAATTAAAGCCAAAAACTCATGCTGGTTCTTTTAAAAATATATTCCTGATACCAATAGATTTTTACTCAAAATGGACAGACTACAAAATAGTTAAAAAGTATGAGTGTGGTAAACACTGTGAAAGCTTAAAATGAAATTTTCATGTCTGACTTGTTTAAAGACTTTTTAACAACTAGATGAATTCACCATGTATTAACACCCTCATATCATCCAGAGTCTAATGGCCTGGCAAGGCAGTACAGTATTTGAAACAGATACTAAAAAAAACTTCATATAATGTTATTAATGAAGTTTCAATTGATGCTATGTTCTATCAACATTTCACTTCATGTGCATTAATTAAAAGGACACTGATTGAGATATTATTGCATTGAAAATGCCAAACCCACCTATCTGTACTAATGCCTAATAATAGAGCATTTAGACAAATTGAGTTGGATGAAGCAAGCTATAAAGTTAGTAATGCCATTTGGATATGTGACATATTAAAAAGAAAATAATTTCCAAGAGTTACAACCATCATTGTTTCAAGACAATTAATTGTAGACTTCAAATAGTAGAAGAATGAGAAAACACAAAAATTGATTGAAAGTTCACTATCCAGAATTGTTAGAAGAACCAAGTGATGGTGTTAATTCAATAATAATACTTCACTAAAAAAAGAAAATCTGTTGCTGCAAAAGAGCTGTTGGACTTAAGTTTAGTTAAAGAAAAGCATTTATTCATAAAAAATGATTCATTAAATGAATTGGAGAGTTTTTCAAAAAGTGGATTTGTCGTTTTCAAAATAGACTTTACAGGAAGAGGAGAAAGTTACTGAGCGAGCAGGAGGAAAAAAATGAATTATCTCTGTCTAGACCTGTTTGAGAATGCAAAAAACCTAAAAGACTGCAAGATTATTTCTTGTGAAATAAAAGTTAATTTTCTAGAGTGAGGAGAGAAACTGAAGTGTGTATAATGTTATAAATAAAAAATGGTGGATATATGTATTTGGGATATTGTTAATGTAAATAAAGTTTTATTATGGAAAATATTTATCGTAAACACATAATTATTTTATCATTCACTCTAGCAAAATTGGTAAGAAATTAGCATGGATGGAACTTATTTATGCAAATTAACTACATCACAAAAAAAAAAAAAAAAGCAGCGGCAGATGGTGTGCAAAAGCTTAGAAAATTAACTGTATATTTTCTTATTATCAAGTAAGGTAAACACAGAAGTAATATATAAAGTACAGAAGAGATTTATTTTAGAGAATGTCTCCTCAAAGATTAGTTTTGTTTACCAGTATATGCACATTTATGTACGAGTAAATAAACTCATATTTATTTTGTGTTATTTAATTGCGATCCAGTTAGTATGCACATACCACTGGAGTACACAATAGTAATTAATTACTATATTTCTACTTCATTTTTACTTTTTAATATTAGCATTTAAAATGATGGAGTACATTATAGGTACCATTGTGAAAATCAAGATTTAATATCATTAATCTTTCATTGGTACAAGAAAATTTAAGATTATTGAAATTAGACCTTATAAAAAATTCAACACCATGTAGTCTTCTTTTATTGGATTATTTATTCTTCAAAAAAACTTGTACTTATTTGTTCTATTAAACTTCTTTTCTCTATAAAAATAATTTCATTAACCTCTATCAATTTTAAGTCATAACAATTCTTTAGCTATAGGTGATATTCTTAATTTGGGTTTGAAGAGTTTGCATCAAGTAAAGTTTGCATATTCCCTATATGTATATATGAGGGGGAAAAATGACATTATAATTACTTTTATCGCTTTAATGAGTAATCTGCTAGGTACTACATTAGACACGCTATTTTTGGATCAACTTTTCTCATCCCTTTTCAATTCATAATAAGATAGATATCTCTAAATAGGCGGCTTAAATATAAACTTTTGTCGAATTGAAACTCCTATTCCAAATCCATTCTATTACGATTTATTGTTGATATACTGTCTTGAGCAAAGATCACAACAAAGAACTTCTCTATCTGATGCAAGAATACAAACACACAATATAATAAGAATAAAGAAATAATTAAAGGCAAAAGAAAGTTTATAATGAGCGGGCCTTACACTAGCTTAAGTAACTGAAGATAGGTCCTACTAAATATATACATATATAACAAATTTCAAAACCAAGTATTCTTACTTAAACTAATAGTAAGTAATACAGTACAATAAATCATTATTGGTTCAGCATATTAAATAATAACATATTATACCGTACTGAACGACACCTAATAAATTATTAATAAAAAAAACATGATTTAATTTAAGTTACAAATTAAATTTAATAAAATTATCAAAAGTTGAAAAAACAAATAATAAAATAAACTAGTATAAACGTAATTGATGGAACAAAAGTGTGGATGACTTGCTCGGAAAATCAGCGTTCCAAATAGTAAAAAAAATCGAGCACAAGGTGTTGATTAAATCAATTTTTTTTTAAAAAAAAGTTTTCTCAGATTGGAACGAATCAATAACTTTTATCTTTGAATAGTCCGTAGAGTAACTTTAAAATAAATCAATACATAAAACAAAAAAAAATTGATTTTACATTTCGCATTTTAAAAATAAATAAGCAACGCCCTCTACAAACTTTTTAACGTTTATAACAAGCTTATGAATAATATAATTTGTAAATCAAGAAAATGGTATGTTTTTTTTTTTTTTTTTGAAGTAGTTGATAAATATTGCTGACTATTTTTTTTAATTATTAAAATTTTCGGAAGTTTTATTTTGATGTTTAATTTATATATTTTTACGTTATAATTTAAAGATCATGTTTTGACTTCTGATAACATCCGAATAACCATCGTAAAGAAGGAAGACATTCGTACGAAATTAAATTTTTGTAAAATTTCGTATGATTGTAAGCTATCAATAAAATATATATACCTACAATTATTAATCTGCACGTGTACAGAAATATATGTGTTTAAAATCAATGAGATAAACAAAAGTAAGGGGAAAGAATAAAAAGATTCAAATGCCTATAGTTAGTTAATCGGAAATATTTTAGAAATTAATTACTCTTATGAGAAAAGTAATGATAAAAAAAAAAACAATTATGAATGAGAATTGGAATGGCTAAGTAATCTTTACAATAGAATGAGAGATTATTTTGTGATCATGTAAATATTAAAGTCATGTAAAAGTTTGGCAAAACGTTTTATTTATTGGACGGTTCACAATAACAAATGTGATCAATTTTCCTTTACAAAATTATTTAAATGTATTTAACACAATATTGAAAATAATCCTAACAGTATGGAAAGCTATTAGTTACTACAACTTTGTGATTCGTTGCTCATTTGGTCTGATGCAAAATTCATTGATTCTGTCTATAAGTAAGTATGCATTCCACAATCGTATGTGGAACGACTGAGAGATAGATAGCTTACATAAAAAAAGATATTAGAATTAAAGCTGTAAGAAAGCATGAAAGACCCAACCTCACTTCTTGCTGATAAATTCACTAGGAATAAAAAAATAAAATACTTTAGCCCTAGATGTGAGATTTACAAAATTGTAGATCTACATGACTGCAAAAATGGAAATCCTTTCAAGATTTCTAGTATTGAAATTAATCATTTCTATTACGTAATGGCACTTAAAGATTAAATAAGTCATTCTGGAGTGTCAGGATATCCACATTCATTATTAAAAGATAACATCAAGCCTGTCATTGTAGTTACAAATTGTAATCACTAAAGGAAGACATCAAATATATTATTACCGTTTAGATTATTATAATTATATTAAGTTTAAATTATTGTATTTAAAGATCTTTTCGTTATTATTTATTTTCAGTAATAATCATTTGTTTTCAGGTATTCATTTATCAATTATAATATTTTGATATTACTGCTTTTTAGTCTCATCTCTACCCAAAGTATGGAAGTAGGGTGTGAGATATTAATTGGAAATATATTTGTTAAATAATATAGGTGCTATTGCACCTGACCGCAAAGCTACTTTTTACTCAAAAACAAAATAAAATTATATTACTCTGCTAGCACTTTCAAGAGACGTGCTCTCATCTTCATAGCTCTGAATGAAGTAATTATGTGCAATTTATGCAAAGTTCAAAAGTTAATTACTCATTTTTTTTGAGATTGCGAAGCATGTGTCTTTGTGGTTAATTAACTTTTGAACTTTGTATATAATTGCTTCACTCAGAGCTATGAAGATGAGAGCATGTTTCTTGAAAGCGCTTGCAAAGTAATATAATTTTATTTTGTTTTTAAGTAAAAAGTAGCTTTGCGGTCAGGTGCAATAGCACCTATATTATTTTACAAATATATTTTCGCACACAAAGTTTTCGATTTGGGTTTGAATTATAACTTGGAAATAAAAAATGAAATTGAACCATATTCAGATAAATTGGGAAATTGACTTACTTATCAAAGCAATTTAAATTAATACTTTGAATATTGGAAATGCAGATTATCAATCACTAATTACTAACTGTAATGTGCAGCTTAAAAAGATTAATTGTTCTTTTCTTATTGAATAAAGTTATATTCATTTCTTGCAGTATTTTAAATCTAATGATTTTTTATGTCAACTTTTTTTTGATATTTTAATTGATATTTTTAGTAGAATAAATATAACAAAATCAGCTTGTAAAGTTGAAAAAACTATGATATTAAAAAGAGAATTATATAATCAAAACCAAGCTAATCTGATTAAATACGGTTGGGAAAAAAAATTGGGAACCATATCAAAACAAAATTTAACAATTATTCTGATCAGAATAATGTAGATTTTTAATAAAGTGATTAAAATTAAGATTTTTAAATTATGCTTAATAAAAGCAAATAAACAAAATAAAGTTAATCACAATAACATTCGAAATTCTGGAAATTTTTTGCGGAATTGTCTGAGTTTTATTTTACGGACTAAAATATTTTGATAGCAAGAGAAATTCCTTAATTAAAAAAAAAAATTATATTTCTTCATCATAGCATTTGAATTATTAAAATTGTTGAGCACTATATTTTCAATTTGCATGACTGAATATTTTAAATTTAATATTAAACAATATATTAAGTTATACAGTAATAAGTTTTGGGAGTTCTAAACTTGACACTTGGTGTAAATCAAAAAATGAAATATTACTGTCCAAAAGTCTAATGATATTTAAGTTACTTGTCTCAGTTAATATAATTATTAGAAGATATTGTATTCTTCACATAAGAAATCTAACTGTTCTGGAAATATAAGTGTTATTCATTATACTTTGAAATCTCAATATGGTAACTTTGTGTATTGTCTATAACTTATGTTTTTTTGCAAAAGATGTTGCGGAACAATTTTGGAAGAATTTAACCATTTAACTAGACTAATAAAGCAAATAGAACTGAATTATTATAAAGTCTTAGTAAAATATAAACTGAATTGCTTTACTTATAATATGGGAATTCTCACATTCCGGGAAAGCAGACCCTAATTGACTTAAGATATCTTAAGAATTGCCTAGACGGTTTGATGCAGTGATAAAGTATCTGTCTTGTGATTGGGATATTCCAGGATCGATTCTGGGTTCACAGTTCTGGCATTCAAACTTCTTATGAACCCCCAAACAGTAAAGCTATGAGCATTTTTTTTTTTGCCTTGTGTGGTTTAATGAGTCATATGCCTTTTTTTTTAACCTAAGAATTGTAAATGTCAATACAGATTTTTAGTTGTGAAGTATTTATTATAGATGAGTTTACCTGAAGGTTTGTGATGGTTTCCTTTTTGTGTAAACCTGACATACGAAAATTCATATTTATTTTTAAAATACGTAGCATGTACAAAATTTTTAGAAATTATACAAAATATTTGAAATTCAACATACTCTGTCAGATGCTACTTTTAGGCTAGCAATATTTTACATGTAAATACTAAAGGAATCAATTTTATATGTGAAAGATAACTGCGGATAACAATAAACATTGCTTGAACATGAGTACCATCTGATCCTTTAAAGGATAAATGTTACTTCATCAAAGGCAAAATATTGTTTCTGATGCTTTCAGTCTTTTGAATCTTGTCTTTGTATTTTTTCCATATTATTTTTTTCAGTCACTTAAGTTAATATAGTATCAGTGAAATGTGTGTTTGTGTAACCCTTATTTTTATCCTTTAGTTATATGCACCACAAATCTGATTCCAGTCTTTTCTCTTTCTTTTTTTGTACAGAAATTTTCGGCTTTAAGAAAGTAATGGCAGGGATAATTTCTCAATTGTGAATTTTATGAAACAGCATAACCAATAATGAATCATTATGGAAAAGAATTTGTAACAAGTATCCTATTAGAGACTGGAAAAATGATCTAGAAAGTAGTTTAAAAATAATTGTGCCTTTTATACTTTGGCTCAGTCACTGATCTTGATGAATCACTCACCAAAGAAATAGATATAATTATAAAATTAATGATGTTTGATAAAATAGAAAGTAATGATAGCCAGAAAAGTAGGTAATTTAAATGTAATTTTTCTAAATATAGATATATAAAATGAGCAATCTTTATTTGATGTGAATTATTCAAGATATAAATAGCTTACATTTGCAATTAAGAAGCTATTAAGATTTAAGAGTGATTAGCTGCCATTAATAAAACTTACAGTTCAGAAGAAGAATTTTTAATTGAACAAGTAGTTGGGTACAAGTTTTTTGAATAGTTATATTGGGTGTAAGCAGGTTACATTATATTAATTTGCTGTAGGTCTAATGTGATATCTTTGCAGATTTCCTGAATGTATCAATGAAATGCTAATAATATTAAAAGATGATTTGTGCAATGGTATCTGTGTCAGTTTTATCAATACTTATTTTTCAATATTGGTTTCAGAGTTCAGAAAAATAAAAGCCTTTTATTTTTTGCTGGATAGTTATTACATCAATCTATTAGAAGATTGAATTTTTTCTTCTTATTTAATACACATCTTAGTAAGAACAGTAAACTTTGGCCTAAATTTTTTGGAATTAATAATATTGATGCTATAAACTCAAATAAACTTACTGTTAAGATTTTGCTTAACCTATAAATTAACCATCATGAAAACTTTATTTAAGCAGAAAAGCATTATAAAGGAATTTGGATACATTCATACTCTAAAAGAAAGTATATAATGGGTTAAAGTCAGTATGCAAAATAGTTTATATTACAAAAGCACATACAATTGGCATTTGTATGTGTTTTTGTTAATATAAAAATTTCGTAGACTAACATACTCCAAAAATTAATAATTGCACAAAGAATGAAATTTTATTCCAAACACATTGACTTGAACCCAGTGCTTGCCGTCTGCAAACTTTTGCTACTTATACTAAATTTTAACAATTGCTAAATATTAAAAGTTGTAATTTGGAATTTTAAAATTAGTATATTACTTAAGGCCTGGGATTTTTTTAAAGAGTGTTTTATGGATACATTAAGTCTGCTTGTTGGATTTCTACTGAAAAGAAGAATCCTGTCAAGGATTCTAATTATTAATTATTTGATTAAAAGGAAAATGGTGTTTTATATTTTGGATACAAAGGAGTATAAACAACTACCAAGAAGACTTAAAAGTGATTAATGAACTAAAACTGCAAAAGATATATGGTCATTCACTAGTCATGGTCACTAGTTGGGGGGTTTTTTTTTTGATGCTCTGAAAACAATGTTTAAAATTTTAAAAATTATATAATCCATTCAATTATTTTATGATAATATTTTGAACAGAAGGATAAAATATTTTAGTAATTTTTGGAATAATGATATAAGAATTGAAATAATTCCAGATTATGAAATATGGTAGTGATTTGTTATCTTCATAAGTATTGGAATATTTTAAGAGTATACTGAGTAATGATGTTATGCTAGCTGCTTTTAAGCATTTCTATTATTCCAATTTATAAAAATAAAGGGGATAGAAAAAACTGTAAATTATCATGAAATGTTATTGTTATCCACAACATTAAAAAACTTTTTGTATAGGTTCCAGTTATAGATGAATCATTTTTAGAGAACAAGAAGGATCATAGAAATGTTATGCAAATCCAAGAAAGATTAGAAATAAAAATGCCATTTATATATTGCTTTTGATTTGATTAAGGCAGTTGATTTATTTAATTTTATAAGTTTGTCAAAATATTTAAAATTAACTGTTTGTCCATTGAAGACGATTTGTATTGTAACAACTTCTATATAATGGAATGAGATAATAATACTATTATTATTATTATTGCTGGTTGAAACAGATATTTGAAATGAAAACTGGTATTAAACAAGCATGTAAAATTCCATCTTTGTTTACTATTTTTATGTCAATAATTTTTGAAACAATTCATAGGTAGCTTTTGGAAGTAATGAAACATAGATATGATGTTGCAGTAATTTCAGAAATTCATCTTTTTGGCTTTTACATTTACAGTATATTGATGTTTGTACTACTTTTGTCAATTCAAAGGATGATCTAAAGAATGTGCTTAATGTTTTAAATGAAACTTGTAAGACTTTAGTAATTAATATTTAAAAAAACTCATATGCTTTATAAGCAGTGATGGAAAAAAAATTTCAATAATATTTAGATTAGATGATTATCAACTTATTGAAAATTAATTTAAATATCTTGGTGTCTTTTAGATATTTGAGGTATGACACAGATTCCATGATACTGCTATTATTTAAAAAGATGAAAGATAGGGTATTTCATCACATTGATGTAATTATTGTTGTTAAATTAAATGCACATAGAACTGCTATTTTGTCCAATTTATTGTATGAAAGTAAGACTTGGATCCACTTAACTTAACATAAAGGCATTAAAAAAAATTCATTTAAGGATATCAATAAGATTCTAAAAATATATGCAGCAAAATTATAACACAGGTGTGATACTGTAAAGTCTATTGCAAACCATGTTTTTGTTAGTTTGTGTAAAGCTTTCATAGTAGAGCCAAATCCTATTTATATAGATTATCCTAATGATATTTTAAAGAAATGCAATATTATTTTCTTTAAGAAATATGGCTCAAGTTAGAATACAATGGAGAGTTATTATTATGAAAGATAATAAAAATTTTCAAACAGCAAAGTTTCCTGTAGATAGTGTAAAATTCATCTTCAATGTTTTTATTTTATCTATTTCTTTTTTTCTTATGAGAGATGACCATAGTCATTTATGAATGCTGATTCAAAGCTAAATAATATGGAATGAAAAAGAAGCAAAAGGATATCTTTCATTTATTAGCAATAAACTAACTTTATTTTTTTATTATACTGATCAAAATTGAATGAAAATATCTTATTTTCATTAATTTATAGCAAAATAAACTTTATTAATTACAAATCCATTAGTCAAAATATTACTAGCATTATGAAGTTTAAATAATATATGTCTTATAAAAAGCACAATGCCATGTAAATACAATCATTCAAAGAAAAAGTGTTATACACCACAGCTACAAAGATTTATAATTTTTTTGACTTGTGCATAAAAAAAAGTTTCACAAACCATGTAGGTTAAAAAAATGATTCATCAATCATTACTCAATTTGTAAAAAAAATTGTTTAATCATTTCAACAAATATTTATATTATTTTAAAAAGAGAAAGGCTTTAACCTTTTTTCACACATGCCTTAAATATTTGTATAATAGCCAACAATGTAGATTTGACTATAGAGGGACCTGTCAAACCTCAACACATGATAGAGATTTTATAAAAGATAAGAGGGGCTATCTTATCTTTAACCTAAATTCTTATTTATATAGGCCAATCTGAAGCATCTTGATTTGAGAGACTGAAGATTGGCCTATATAAATAAATTTAAGTTAAAGATAAGACAGCTGCCCTTATCTTTATAAAGTCTCTATCATATGTTGAGGTTTAAGAGGTCCCTCTACAGTCAAAAGCTACATCGTTTGACTATTATACAAACATTTAAGGTGCATGTGAATAAAGGTTAAAGTCTTTCTTTTTCTAATTACATACTTAAATATGTGCTTAATAAATAACCAGAACGTTATATTATTTTAATATATTTTTTAATTATTAATGCTAAATGTTTATGGTATCTTTATAATTTTATTTTACTATTTTTTTTTCTATGCTTTTTTAAATCCTCCTCAGATTTTAGTATAGAAGTTTGTAGTTACATTCAGTGATTAAAATTATATTATTAACTATTTTCATTTAATATTATCATGAACCAATAATCAATAATTAATAAAGCAAGTTTTATATAACATGACATTGCTTTTATAAGCTTGTATTTACAAAAATATAGTACAGAGAGCATATCAATAGCTCAAACAAGCTCTTAATTGATAAGTGCTGTAAAAGAAAATATCTAAAATCTCAATCCGGAATACTCTTATCTCCAGACCAATTTTACTTATCAAGATTAGTAAAATCAAATTATTTGTTAAATTAGTTATTGATAAATTACTGAATTATATTTTATATTTATAATATTTTTAAAATATTGTATTAAAGTACTGGATTTTAAGATTAGTTTTTATTCTTCAATATGTGGACTTTCTGATCATAAAAAATATTACACTTAATCATATTTCATCTTTTACAATTTGAAAATAAGCTTTATATAAAATAAGATTTTAATTTTTTTTGATTTGTTGTTAATGATTTTAAGATTTTGGGAAATGGTGATCATGTGATGTTTATTGATTTTGGGACTTCTGATGAAGGGGGCTTGTTGGAAATAAATTTTGTGAGCCTTTTATAGTTTATAATTCAGAATTTGATTGTTATATGTATTTATCATCTATTATTCTATTTTTTATAGAGTTTAGCTAGCATGCTTCAGTGCTCTCATTTTTATATAAGTAATATCATAATTATATATCTTTGATTTTTTTTGTTTAATAGTAGTTCAATATTAGTTGTTATTCATTAGATTTATGTATATATACATACACACATGCATCAATATATTTCAAAACTAAGCATCATATGACTTTACTTTGTATTAATCAATCTTCATTAGTTAGTAGTAAATTTTTCTCTCCCAATCTATTACTATCAAAATAGGTGTTGAATAATCACTGGACACAATATGGTATCACAATCAGATTTCTGTAACCAATTTCAAATTATGTGCCCTTCTGGTAGAAGTTCTGTATTTATTAAATATCTAGCTTTTACTTTTATTTTGCTATTCAATATCTTAAGATTTTGACATAAGCCAGTTTGCTAATACAGATCAGACATCTGATTATTGGATCAGCATTTATATTTTAGAGATAATATTTATGAGATAACTTCAAGTAACTTTAATTTTTGGAGAGAATGTTGTATATATCAAAACTAAATATCACATGATTCATAGCTGAATATTTAATTTTGCATCTGATAATGGTGATTGCCATATATATATTCTACAATTCACTTTTATTAAATACATAAATATGAATATTGGAATATATTTAAACTTTACAGTCTTTAATTAAAAGATCAGTTATTCATTATCAATATTTACATATTTATATTTTCTTTTTTTATAGTCATAAGACAGCATGTTTTAAAGAAATATTTACAAAACAGCTTCATCATCATTATTTACATTGTTCAGAAGTATTTGTTCCTCTTTAATTTCATGATGATCATTAGTTAATCTATAATATTGTATTGTTTTTCTCTTTTTATGAATAAAATTATAAAAAACAAGTATAATAATTCCTGTGATAATCATAAAAAGGAAAGTCAGAGCATGATGGATAGCATAAATGAATATCATGATACCCATTTGATCTTTATCTTCTTGATCCCAAATAGGAAGAGATGGGAATAGATTAAAAATCACAACCTCAATATGACAAAACCAACTACCATGAATGAAATTAAAATAAGCACGAGCTAAACTTAAGATTACACTATGACGATTTATCATTTCCAAAATAAGAAAAACAATCACAGCCACTATTGTGAATTTTAAGTAATTGTGCATTAGTCTTTCCATGCTGCTAGCTTCATTGTCTGTGTGAAATCCAAACATTAAAAGTTCAATTATGAATGCCAGCAATAGGGTTGCATAATCAAGTTTTGATGGTAATCCTATGTGACAATATTTAAAGATGTCGATTAATCCACTCATTGCAAAAAAGAATAAAAGTGCAATATGGTGAAGACTTTTTGAAAATTTTTCATGACTTTTTAGCAGAACCACTATTTCTAAAACAATATCAATAGTAGGACCAACAATTTTTAGAATGCCTTCTAGAGAAATCTTTTTCAAACAGGGGCATGGAAATGATGCACTACTTTTAAACTGACTTTTTGTTTTTTTAGAAACGATGTATCGATAAAAAATATTGATAAACCACCAAAAAGAAAATACCATTAATATCACTCCAGGAATGAAATGATTTGCAATTCGCATGTTTCAATTGAAAAGATCTTGAAAAAATTTCAAATAGATATTGTTTCTGAAAATAAATAAATAAATAAATATTAAATGTAAGAATAATAGTATGAATGTAGTTTAAAATTTACATATATATATACAAACAATATGTAAATCTAATCTATGTAAATCCAGACTTATGTAAACACTTCTTGTAAATCTCAACTCTTATTGTTTCATGATAAGTGACTTATTTTGTGATATATTTTAATGTTGATTTTTATTTGTTAAAAATATTTTCATATTCTGCAACGTAAGCTAATAATTAACGTGCACTTAATATTTTATTTCAGAATGAGCTCAGTAGAGGGCGCTTCAATGTTTGATTTATGATTATGTGGGTGATAGGAAGGCGTAGAAAATATTAGGCATCTGTTAATTGAAAATAAATGCTTGAAAGCAGAAAAGGTACAAATAATGAAGTTGTGAAAGAATAAATATAAACTAAGTGATTATACAGAAAATGGGTTCTTGGTTTTTCTGTTGGGCTTGGGAAAAGATAAGGGGGATTTAGATATAAAGGCCATTGTGGAAATAGGATGGAGCATGATAGAAAAGAATCTGGGAAAACTTAGGGTGGGTAATGGAAAGGGAAGTTAAAGTGGCTAACAGGTTTCTCTGGGCTTAGTTGCTGAGAGATTCCTGACACCGTATAAGAAGTTACAGTGCATCACATCATATTTATTTTGAGAAAAACTTTTTACACTTACACATATACTGTTAAAACAAAAAAGAGGATTGTTTTTTTGTGGAAAAATAAAAAGATCCAATTTTAATTATAAAGATAATTTTTTTTTTTAATCAAGAAATTTTATTGTGAGCTCAAAGAATTACATTATAGCATAACAGAGTTATGTTGTTAACATAACCCAATACCAATGGTTTGGGCATAAAAAAAATCAACTGTTCAATCACAAATTGTCCATTGTTACAAGGCTCCATGTAGCATTGTAGATGTATGTTGGAACTAATTTTTCATCTCTGTTTCTGATGGCCTGAAGTTTTGCCAGAAGTAATTTCTTATGGTCAACTAAGGTATGGCCATAAATGAGAGTGCACCTAGTTGACCAATAGGCAAACAGCAGAAAGGTTATGATTTTTATGGATGGAAAGATCCCATTAGATATGCTAGAAATCAGTCTGGTGAGAAGAGGCACTCTAGTTTTGTATATGGATGCAATAAAGTCTCTGTCCCATTGGAGTGAGGTATAATGGCTCAGAATATGTATCATTGTGTCATCATCCTGTTTACATAAAGGGCAGACCAGGTCCAAACACGAGAACCCACTATGATAGACCAGAAAATGGCATGTGGGGCAGAGCACTCAGGTTTAATTTAATCAAGAAATCAAAAAATTTTGGTTTGAGATGCCACTGTTTAAACTTTTTAATGATTGAATGATTAGGAAGGGTTAGCAGTGATGGGATTGTTTGGGGGATTTCTTCATTAATTAGGTGGTATGCATCCCAGTACATAATTTTCTGTGAGTTAACCTGAATAGGTAGAGGGATAAATTTTGAAATATTTAACAATAAGGATAACAAACAATTTCTCACGGGAGGAGGCAGGGTGTCTGTAGGACATACAGATGTAAAGCATGATGCTTCCGGAAAATGGCAAGATAGGTTAAAGATGGTGTTATGTGTACACTGGAAACAAAAGGTTGAAACAGAGTGCAATGATTGCTCATTGAGTTTTATGTGCCTATGGAGACCCCTCAGGCTAATGGCCACGGTCTTGTCCTTCCACATAAGTCTTGCATATAGTGAATTTATCTTTCTAATGAATCTTTGGGAAAAATTAATAATCGGCATATAATAAGAGATCCTTGGGAACACCAGCTAAAGTAATGAGCAGTTGAATAACAGAAAAAAAAAACACCTTGAGTTTTTGTTAAACTCCTATTTTTATATCCCAGCATTCTACCCAAACAAATATTTGCTCTATAATATATGGAAATTTTTTATATTTTTTGTAATTACAGTTTTTTAGATTTCATTATTTCCATTAATAAAGATATTTAACAATTAAAATTTTATCTCTTGAATAGTATTATTTTATATTTTTCATTTATAGTTACTTTAGGTATGAGGTTTTCTTAATAATAAACTGTTATATGATCAGACTATACAAACAGAAGTTATTGTGATTTATTGTTTTTAATATGTTAATCCTTAAAAGCTTACTTTCAATTTTCTTGTCCGTGAATCATTTACATTTTATTCTTTAATATTTTTTTACTAACATGAATTGTAAACTATTTTGATTTGTTTACATTTTTTAATATTTATTTGTTTTTTATTAAAATTCATTTTTTAATTTGTTAGTCATTATCAATTTTATATTGTTAAAGGTTGAAATTGACAAATAGACCCTATCAAAATTTTTCAATGAACACAAAAAAGAAAGAGTAAGAATTTATTGAATCATATTTTTTAAATTTTAGTTTATGGCATTTTTATTATATTAATCTTTTGCTTTTGTTTTAAAACAAAATAATTGACAGGTTAATTGCCCAGGAAGTTGTTAAGTACCAGAAATGATAGGCCACCTTGGATGATCCAGATATCTTTAGCTATTGTCTTTTGAGAGCAATTATTTCGTTATAAAATCAATTATTTAAACGATTTCCAGAAATTCATTTTCAAAAATTTTTAAAATGACATGTCCTAAAAATTAAAACGTTATTAGCATTTTTAGAATTTACCTATTTATGATAAAATAGAATCACTTTATAACAAATTACCAAAAAATTGTAAAAAAAAAAGTATTTTTATGTTTGTAATAACAAATTAGTTTACTTATTTTGCAAAACGTATGCAACCTTGATCATTGTCTTATAAGATTCAAAGAGATTTTTTTAAAAAAATCTGATGTTTAAGAGAAAGCATGTCTTAGTAAAAAAATATATTAAGATTTGGATATTTAGAATTTACAAAGTAACATTAGGATTACATAGTCACTTTAATAATTATTTTGATGAAAGATTATTTTAGTCTAATATTTCATTTTATCACAATAAATTATTTGTCATTTTATGACAACTATTTTTTTCATTTCAAAAAGCAAATAGCACTTTTAATATTTTTTCAGTTATTTTTCTAAACCATATATATATATGTAAACATTAAAAGCCTAAAACTAAACTAGTTAATAAAATAATCAAAAATCACCCAAAATTCAAAACTAAACCAGAGTACCCAAAGAAATAAACTCCAAAATACAACCAATGGTCACTGCTATAAGCAGACTTCTCAAATGTAAAAAACTAAAACAAAAATTTATGCTACATATTATCCACAAGTTCCACTTACATCCCACACACTCTTAATATTAAAATAACTTTTAAATAAGTTAATTACTTCAGAATCAAATTTTTAATAATAAAGATTTTTTAATTCTGTTTTTCTCATGTGTCATAGCATCAGCCAGGAAGCGAACTTGCTAACTCAAGACAATTGCTTGTAAAGCAGTCGTCGCTGACCTCTCGACCACCAATGCTTGATTTTTTAATTCTTTTAATTTCATTTTTTTTCAAAAAAAGACAATCTTAGCTTCATCAAATCTAATGATGTGTCCTCTATCTCTTTTATGGATATATAAAACAGAACTGAAATATTTATTTCTGATCCTACTTTTAAGTATACTTTTATTCTTTCATTTAAAATCAAACTACTCTGACCTATATATACCATCTTACAAAAGCAAGGGATAATATACACTATTCTAGGAATAATCTTTTTATCAATAATTTCCTTTGCATTGTTAAAAAGAAAGGAAAAAAATATTAATCCTGCTGAGGTTCAACATCCTAAGAATAGGTTAATTGATTATAATGTGATCATTTTTCATGAAGACAAAGCTGGGCGGTTTGTTATTATGAAAGGAAATAAGTTTAGGAAGAAAATGGATAAAGAATTAAATAATGGTAAATATATGTTTTTAGGAAGAGATCATAGTAGTGTGATTAAAGAGTTAAGAGATATAAAAAAAAATAGTAAATTTAAATATTTTTAATAAAGTAGATTATTTAAAATGTTATCTTAATGACTTCATAGTAGTTAAGATGTTATGAATATTAAGACTCACAATGATGGTTTGCCTTTAAGATTTATTTTTGACTTTACAGATAGTGTTAAGGGTATTTCTAGATTCTTGAATAGTTTTTAAAACAATTTGTTAATTTTGGTCATTGCACAGTTTCTTCTTCTTTTGAGGTTTTTAATAAGATTAATAATTTTAAAATAGAAAGTAATTGGGTATTTGGTAGTTCGGATATTGGAATATGTATCAATCTGTTAATAGAGTAAACAGTATTGATGTTGTTTATGTTTGTGTTGATTAAAAATGGATCTTTGTCAAAGAATAAAATTAAAGGGTTGTCATCTGATCCTTCGTATCAGCTGCTGGAGGTGCTATTTCTAGCTAAATTTTTAGAAATATGCCATTTCCGCGGCCGCACCCAAACCTTTAAGCATTCTTTCTAAAATAAATCCTAGAAAGATTGTTAACTCAGAGTTAAGTCTACTTTCTATGCTAAAAGGTAGAGTGTTAACTCGGAATTAAGTCTTCTTTCTACGATAAAATCTAGAAAGAGTATTAACTCAGCTTAGCGGTTAATGGTGTGGCTTTTTCCGATGCTAAAAGCAGAGGAAAATGCTGTAGTTGTTTGTGTCATGCCCTAGATCGTAATGCTGCGTTATATATTTTATGTAACTATCGTATGAGGGTGTGTTAATTTGATCGTGTCAAAATTATTTAAATTTTCATTGGTGCCTTTTTTTTTTAAGACGAATTGATGTACTGTTACATTTTATCAATTTTAACAGTATCGTGATTGTTCCTCATAAATTTGTATTCCTCCTAAATTTTCGATTAGGGTGGGTTAGCGTAAAATTTTAAAAATCACGCTTTGAGTCATGTTTTAGCGAGAAATTTTCCGAGACAAAAAGTATGGCTAATTCCCACAACAGAAAACTTGAAAAGATGGGAATTGCCAGACACGGAAGCCGGCGCTGGAATATTTCTACAGCAGAAAAAAAGAAAAAAAACATCCTCCTGCTGAAAGAAAATATTGGATTGTGCGGCAAATATATGCAGATTTGAGGTCCAAAAACATCTGCTGACGGAAATGTTCACTTCATAAAGGCAAGCTTGTTTGAGGGATTCTAAATGGCCTTCGTCAAATGTCAAAAATAAAAAAAGTAACTTCAATTTTTATTTAAATGTATATCCCTTCTCCCGATAATTGTTGTCATCGGCAATCAAATGTAAAATAAAAGAAGTAACTACAATTTTTATTTAAACATAGCCCCAAAACCCCCTCTTCTCCCAGTAATTGTTGTCGTCGGCAATCAAACGGTCAAATAAAAGGAACGTCAATTATTCTTTAATCGTATAGAAAAAAAACAAAAAACCCTCCCACTCATTGTCGTCGGCAATCAAATGTAAACCAATCAAAGTAAGACAGTAAATTATTAGTTAAACATAACCCAAATTACTATTTGAACGTACACCGAAAAAGACCCGCTCTTGTCAATCAAAATTAAAAAAAACCTAGACTATTATTGTCCCATTGTCAAATCGAATATTATTTGGGAAAACCCAAATAATTTATAAACGAAAAAAAAAAGAAAGTCAAATCAGTTTTCAATCAAATGGTAACCGACAAAAGTAACTTAAATTTTGATTTAAACATACACACAAACAAAAAAAAAAACAAAACGCAAAACCCTTTCTCCCAATAATTGTTGTCGGCAATCAAATGTAAAAAATAAAAGGAACGTACAATTATTCTTTAATCGTAAACAAAAACACCCCTCCCACTAATTGTTGTCGGCAATCAAATGTAAAGCACTAAAAGTAAGGTAAACCGATTATTTTTTAAACGTAACCCAAATTACTATTTGAACATACACCAAAAAAAAAAGACCCGCTCTTGTCAATAAAAATGAAAGAAACCACAACAACTATTATTATCCCATTGTCAAAAATATTAGGTTTTGGGCAAACCAAAACCATAATTTATAAACAAAAAAAAAAAAAAAGAAAGTCAAAACCGTTGTCAATGAAATATAACCGATAAAAGTAACTTCAATTTTGATTTAAACATACACAAAAAAAAAAACAACTCCTTTAGCTCCCAATAATTGTTGTCGGCAATCAAATGTAAAATAAAAGGAAGGTAAATTAATATTTAATCATCACCCCAAAACACCCACCCCTCTCACTAATTATTGTCACCAATCAAATGTACACCACCACTAAAAGTAACGTAAACTACTATTCTTTAAACGGTTACACCCCTTCTCCCAATAATTGTTGTCTACAATCGTACACACAAAAAAAACACCCCTCCCAATAATTAGTGTCGGCAATCAAATGTAAACTGATCAAAGTAAGACCGCAACTTATTATTTAAACATAACCCAAATTACTATTTGAATCTACACCAAAAAAACACCCTCTCTTGTCAATAAAAATAGGAACAACTATTATTGTCCCATTGTCAAAAATATTTATTTGTAGAACCAAAACCATAATTTAAAGAAGTCAAATCGGTCGTCAATCAAATATAAACCAATAAAAGTAAAGGTTTTAATTTTTATTTAAACATACACACACACACATGCGAGAAAAAAAAACCAACACTTCTCCCACTAATTGTTGTCACCAATCAAATGTAAACCTATCAAAGTAACGTAAATTACTATTTAAAGATCCATCAAAAAAGCCCGTTCTCTCTTGAATTTTGTCAATCCAATTTTACAAAAACAGTAATACTATTTAAAAAAAAAACAAATTACTATTTGAACACACACCAAAAAAGACCCTTTGGTAAAAAAAAAAAAAATTAAAAAAAACAACTATTATTATCCCATCGTCAAAAATATTATTTGGGAAAAATAATTCAGAAACGAAAGAAAGTAAACTTTGTAAACAAACAAACAAAAAAAAAAGTCAATATTAATAGAGAATCGCTAGCCCAGGAACATTATATTAATGTGTTTTTTGATTAGAAATCGAGCCTCTAACGGCTGACACGAAGGATCAGATGACAACCAATTAAAGTTATTAAAAGATTTGCTTTAATGGTAATTTTTTTAAGATTAGGGAAGGGTGGATAATAAGTTATATTATTTCTCCTTTAATTTGTTCACTGTATATTAATTATTTGGAAGAAGAATTTATTATTATAAAGGATTATATTTATTTAATCATTTTTTAGAAATGATGATGATTGTTAATAGCTGAAAATGATAAATTAAAAGAGTTGATAAATGAGTTTAATTGTTTTGATTCTTCTATAAAATATGTTGTAGAAGGAGTGGATTTAGATTTTGTTAAATTAAAATTTTTAGATTTATTGGTGATAAGAAATGTAAAGAATAATTGTTTACTATGTAGTCACTTTGTTAAGAGTAAGGATTTAAGATCTATAATTAAACCTGATAGCTACCAATCTGTATCTCATAAGAAATTATTGCTGTAGAAATTAGAGATTAAGTAATTCTAATGAGGTAGCTATATTTCAAAATGGTCAATTTTATAAAGATTATTTGAATGTTGGATACTCTGACAAATTTTTTAAAAGTATTTTATTTAATAGTAATTATGGTGGCAATCATAATTGTAATAATGTGAAGGATAAAGAAAAATATGATTTTATTTCTTTGTCCTTTAAATTGTCTTCTTATAGAATTGTAAGTAAAAATAGAAAATTGTTGGAAATAAGAAAATTGCTTGGAAAAGGGGTATTACTTTGAATAATTTATTAAAAAATACAAAGGAAATTTTTGATAGACTATTCCTAGAGTAGAGTATATTATTTCTCATTTTTGTAAAAAGGTATATGTAGGTCAGAGTAGTTTGAGCTTAAATATAAGAACAAAAGTACATAAAGATGGGTTAGAAATAAATTTCTCAGTTCTGCTTTATATATCCATGAAAGAGATATAGGCCACATTATAAGTTTTGATGAGGCTAAAATTGTCTTTTTTGAAAAATGAAATTAAAAGAAGAATTAAAGAACTTTTATTATTAAAAAATTATGATTCTGACTCAATTAACTTCTTTAAAAGTTCTTTTAATATTAAGGGTGTATGCGATGTAAGTGGGAATTGAGTTTGCTTGTAGCAGTGAATGCGATGTAAGTGGGAATTGAGTTTGCTTGTAGCAGTGAAACCATTGGTTGGGTTTTAGAGTTTATTTCTTTTGTCATCTGGTTTAGTTTTGAATTTGGGGTAATTTTTGATATATATGTAAATACAGGAGACTTCATTGTTCAAATTAGCAATTCCATGCAGATCTGACATATTGAAGAATTTCACATAAAAAAGACTGCAATCTGCATATTTACAGAAACTCAAATGAAAATCTGGTATCAATTTCCAGATTAATCAATTGTGGAATCCTCTGTTGCATTCACAATTCTTTTTTAATTACATAATTTTTTTTAATTACATAATTAATAATATAGATATGCCAAGTGTCCATTTTATATAAAAAATAAAATCCTTAATATGTAAAATTTGAAATACTGGCATTCTTCATATACCTGGAACTTAATTGTGAATATAGGGGATTTGAACACAGACTTTTAAACACCCTTCATTCACACTATCTCATACCATGATACACATGACCACACACATGTAGAAAAGATAAATAATCACCAATATCCATATTTCGTGCTGAACCAGCACTCATTAGTTTATCCAGATTATCATTTCCCACACATACATATAATCAGTGATCAGTTTATATTAAGATAGCAAATCTTCATACTTTAATGGAAAGGCTTCAATCTACTCCGACCTCAAACACTTCAGCTATCCATACTATTGAAAATCTGATGATGGAAAGCCCAGAGTTTCTCACAATTTGGTATTCTTTCCAGTAGGAATAAGCATATACCAGTATCAAGAAGGTATATCTCATAAAGGAACCTGCATGGTTCATGTGGTCATGTTCCCACCCATTTTTAGCTGGTGGTCATGAGCTATATTTTTTATTGTTGATTGAGCATTTGATTGACGTGCTGTGCATGTTTTTGTGATGTCCTCATTTATCTTGGCCACCAGACGTAGCTTCTGGCAAGTACTTTTGCAGGAACAACTCCTGGATGTCCATTGTGTAGCATTTTGAGTAACTGGTTTCAGCCCTGTGAGGCTATTATGACTCTATCTTCATTTTGTATGCAATTTTTGCAGACTGATAACCCTGAATGAGCATTCCAGAAAGCCAGTGGCAAGTTCTTGGATCATTTATTGGACCAACCTTTACTAATCCATTTTTTTAAGCAATTGATATTTTGGATCACTATTTGTTCACTCTGCTACTTTTTTACTATTTATCTGCAAATTCCAATTGTCTATGTATAGATATCCACATTGAACTTTTTTATTTCAATTGTCTCTGGCATCTGTGAGAGTGCATATTCACATTGAACTTTTTTATTTCAATTGTTTCTGGCATCTGTAAGAGTGCATATCTGTATGTTGTGTCAAACTGCCTCCTTTATAATTTAGATCATAGTCATAAGTTGAAAGCAGTGTTATCCAGTGCAGCATTCATGGACTGAGATGATCTGGGATTGGTTTTACCTTTGCCAATAGTGTGTGGTCAGTTATGACTGTAAATTGTCAGCCATACACATATTAATGAAATTATTCCAAAAACTATGGCCAAGGCTTCCTTGTTGAGTTGATTGTAGTGTCTGCATTGGTTAAGGTTCGTGATGCATATGCTATTGGTCTCTCTCTCCTTCGTATGTGGGATGAGTCAACACTGCTCCAATTTCATACTCTGATGCATCTGTTGTCAGTATTATCTCCAATTTACTGTTGTTATGAATCACCAACTTTTCTGAAGATAATAGGGATTTTGTTTTCACAAATGCCTCCTCTTGGTCTGTTGACCACTCCCAGTTTTGATTTTTCTTAAAAGTTTATATAGAGGTTGAGTCACATGTGCTTTCCCTTTAAGGAAGGGCTCGAAATAGTTAATCAGTCCTAGAAATGCCTGAAGTTATTTTGCATTTTTGGTCTGGATGCATTCTTTACTGCTCTAACTTTGTCTGGTGTAGGGGCTTTCCCGTCTTGTGACACTATTTATCCCCAAAACTTAAGTTTTCTGGAATTCTATATGCACTTGTTGGCATCTAGTGTCGCTCCAAAATCCTCAAGCCTCCTTGCACATTTGTGTATTTCTCTCTCTGTTTCTTCGTGTTAGCTGTTATAAGAATCACCAAAATATGGAATTACCTCCACTAGTCCATTGAGCAAACTGTCGATTTTTGTTTGAAAAATGTTTGGTGCCATGCTGATTCCAAATGAAAGATGGTTATATCTGAATAATCCTAGGGTGAGTTGTAATTGTTAGTATTTCCAAAGTTTCCTTACATATTGGTATCTGGTGAAAAGCTGGTGGAGATCGAGTTTAGCAAAATGTGATGATTTTTGCAAGAACAGGCTATGTACTTTTACAAATATTTTTATTAACTGTTATTCTATACTCTCCACAAATTTGTATTTTCCCATCTGGTTTATTAACTATAACAATTGGTGTGGCCCACTAAGAGTTTCTGTTGAACTTATTATTCCCTTTTGCATGAGTTCATTTAATGCTTCTTCTACTTTAGCTCTTTTTGCAAACAACATCTTGGTCCTTGAGTTCTAATTGCACCGATGTTATTTTTATCTTCCCAATTTTGGCTTAAATAGGTTTGGGAATTTATTTTGCATTTCATTCTCAATATTGATTTTTTAAATTACATTTATGGTAATCCCGAATGGTGTGAACCAATTCCAGGCTATTAGTGAGTTTATTTGTTTATAGACTATGTATTGAGGTAGTTTTCTGATTTTTGAATTTAATTTTATTTATCCCTTACCATTCCAACTATTTTAACCATATTGCCATTTACATCTTTGGCGCTTACATTGATTTTTTCCATTTTATGTGCATCATTTCTTTGTGCAGTGTGAACTTCCTAATCGCTAAGGAACATTAGTGTAACTTCGGAGCCACTTTCAGTCTCCATTTTATATTGTCAGTTTGAATTCTGCTTTGCTACATTTTAGATTTTTAATGCATGTAGTAAAGTTTCATTTGTCTTTATACTCTGGTTTTGATTTGTGACAGACTTTCGCTAGATGGCCTTTTGATCTGCATTTTGTACAATACTCTCGATTTTGCCTACAATTCTGAGCGATATGTCCTGGTTGCTGCAGCAGTACCAGTTGGTTTTTTTATCGTTTATTGTTTTGTCATTTCATTTCCCTGTTCAACGATTTTCTGAATTGTGTAGTAATAATTTGCTGTTGACATGGTATTCTTTAGCCTGATTCATCACAAACTTATGTGCAATTTCTCTTTTAGTGGTGTCTTTGTAATTTAACTAGCCTGATTCATCACAAACTTATGTGCAATTTCTCTTTTAGTGGTGTCTTTGTAATTTAACTAGTAGTAGTTTTTGAAATTTAATGTTATATATGCCCCATAATAACTGTTCCAACAGGGCTTCTAGAAATTGTCCATAGACAATTTTTTGTTAACTCTCTGAGAACTCTATCGAATTCTTTGAAAGTTTCAGCCTTCATTTGCCGTCAATTTCTAAAATGCAATATCGCGATGTGTTTCAATGGGAGGGAGCAGAAGGGTCCTGTTAATTTTTGGATTATTCCATTGTATAGAAAACTTTTGGGCTCTACTGGTTTACATAAGACAGGTTTGCAATCTCCAGCATTTTCAATTCAGAAAAACCTAGCAATATGACCACCTTTATCTGGTTTTCCTTAATATTGTTAACAAGAAAATTTTTTTCTATGTGTTTGACATATAGTGACCAGTTGGTAGGGTTTTCAACATCAAATTCTATTGGCATTTGTAACATGGCGACTATTGCTGATTATGTATTATGGTTTTCTTTTGTTTCTGTAGGTTCTGTACTTAACTGCACCAAATTAGTTTGTTTAACCGCTGAGGTTAATTAATTTTAGATTATTATTAACTAAACAATATCCAACTGGCTTTGAACTAGATAATGTTCGCTCTACTTCAACAATTAATTTATAATACTAGCCAATAGTTTTTGGCATGAGCCTTCAAGTTAGTAATCCAGTATGCCTAGTTTATTTACATGCAAGTAAGTAAAACTTCTCGTTATGAATCAATTTATGTTGGCAACAATGAATACTCCAGTGATTATTATTGTTATAAGTATGAATAATATTACAACCAATCTCTAGCAAATAATTATTGTAATAGCGAATAATGTTACTGACTACCTTCTCAGATGTTGTATGTACTGGGAATGAATATGTCCCATCAGATCTGTACACTTCCGTTGTTCTGGGTAATATCTCATGTCAGGTTGTAATCAGCCAATAGTCTCCTAGTACATCACAGTATTGTAAAGAAGTAAATTTTATTTCCTGATCAAAATTTAATTTTAATTAAATATTTATTATTTGCATTATAAAATGAACAAGAAATTTAATTTAAGACTTATTGACATAGATGTAAATTTGCTATTAAAAATTTTATGTAATAAAAAGCATTAAGCATTTATGTATTAGACCTGCTGTCCATATTATGATGGCAGAATGTTATATCTTTCTCTGGTGGGGAGGGGGATGTTTGCAATGGCAGAATATTGTAGTTGTGACTTCATAATATATTTTTAAAAGTTGTGACTTTTTTAATTTGCCATATTAAAAAATCACAACTATGGCATTCTCCCATCACAAACACCCCTCTCCCTATACTGGAGAAAAGTGTGGTATTCTCTATCATAAACATAGACAGCAGGTCTAATACATAAATACCAAGCACTAATATAAAATTATGTATATTTATAAATGTGCTTAGCTTAAGCATTTATAATACTGCAGACTTTCCTTATAGTAGCAGCCATTCGTAGTCAGACATCTCTTGTCAAAATATCTGCCTGTTCAATAAAATAACCATATGGAGAGGAATTTTTTAGAGTTTATACATATTCTGTAAATCTGTGCTTTAAGATGGAAAAATTTATATTTTAAATTGTATTGAAGATAGTCCAATAATAAAACAAATAATACCAATAGTAGTTTTGCTATTAAGTTATTTAGGTAGGATAGTTCTTTTTAAGCTCTAATTTGCATTAAAAAGAAAAACCTTAATGGAAAATAGCATCACAACTGATGAATTGAGGCTATATATCAGTATAATTTGCAAAACTCATTACTATAAAAGAATGAGTATTTATAGAGAATCTTTTAATAGTCATTACTACAATTAAAGAAAGTCAACAGGGAAGGAAAAATATTTTTACATATTAATCCCAGTGTGATATTATTTATGGATATGAGAAAACTTCTAAATTTTAGAGCTGACACTTTAATCATATACTTTTTTACCAATCTCTTTTTTTTACCTTTATATTATTTAATTATTACAATATATGTATATATTTTAGTCTAGTATTTCAAATGTTTTTATAAGCAAATAGTATTGTATTGTTCCACTGTTAATAAAAACCATTATATATATATATTAAAACCCTGTACATCATATTAATTTTATATATAAAAAAAAGTCCAAAACTTTTTTTGCAAATAATATTAATCTTTCTTAATATACAATTGTAAATATTGTTTAATAAATTATTGTTATTGTATTAAAATAAAATTTTAAGTGCTTATAATAAATTAAAAAAATATTAGAAATATTTTGCATTATACATTGTTATTGTTGTTTTGTTTTTTATGTTTATATTGATTTTTTGGCAATATAATAAACATTTAAAAAAAATACATTAGTTAATGAAATATTCTTGAATTTGTATAGAAAATAAGGCCAGCTCAATCATAGCTTAATTTTAAATTCTTGTTTTAACATATTTGATATATGTCAGTTAAAGAGCTGTTGTTTGCTAATACAATTACTATTATTTAAAAAAAAAAAAACGTTTTCATATTGTACCCTACAATTTTTAGATTTGGATCTTATATATTTGAATTTAGATTTTAAAATCAATTATCCAGAAATGAGATAATTCTTACTGAAAAATTCTCATAAGTAATTGTCAGCTATATTTTTCTTGTAGTTGACAGTCAATATGTTAAAGCAGCCCTCTACTTCCCTTTTAATGTATAAAAAAATCCACAAACCTAAATTATATGAATATAATTCATTTTGTAATTTTTTTATTTTGCCATTTTTGATGAAACATTTTCTTTGTTTTTTAATGAAAAACAGAAATTTTATGATCGTTCAAGTAGTGTTATATACTTCAATTGAAATTTTAATTATTTTAACAAGCATATAAGTAAATTGCAGCTTATTAAATATATAATACTGATAATATAAATATATTCATTGTAGCATTGACAATTTGATGAATAGATTAGTATTAATATAAGAAAGTAGGCTTTATTTACAAGTTTTATTTAAATGATTATTTGTGAATCTGATTTGTAAATTATCTTGATAATATTTTTGGATTTACAAATATTACTAAATCCACTACTTCCTTTATTTTGCTATAATATTTTATATAAATGCAATTTGCCCACTTTACTTTGAACAATTTTTACAAAAATATTTTTTATTGTGTGTATATAAAAATATATATGCATATAAAAGATCCAGAAAAAGACCACATGTGAGATGGATAGATGAAATAAGAAAATGTGCAGGGGTGATGTGGAGAAGTGAGGCTAGAGGTCGGAGAAGATGGATTGAATTTATGAAACTTTCATCCTGCAGTGGATTGATAATGGTTGACAATGCTGATATATATGCACACAATCTTATGTTTCAACTGTTCTGCATTCTTCTTCGAGCCACTCCTATTTTAATTTCTTAAAAACAAAACAGAACTTTTCTATTAAAGTTTTACGTAATTAAAATAGGAATGGCTCTGAAAAAGATTGCAGGGCAGACAAACACAAGATTGTGCGCACATATATACAATAATTTTTTTTTGCTAAAAAGTGTTCAATAAGGTGGATGAATTGCATTTATATTTTTGAATTTAGTTGTTTTGCAAATAGGTTTATTTTAATTGATTGCGAAGAAGCTTATTTTTGTAAGTTTAATAAATATCACATTACTTTGATTAAAATTGAAAGCATATAAGATTTACAACACATACGAGTAAAAAAGCAATGTATTCTACAAAAAAAAAAAGTTTTTAAAGAATAATATGCAATATATATATATATTATAACTGTTAAATTATTCATTTTATTCTTATTTAGTCTTTTTTTTTTTGTATTAAAAATTAATGTGTTTATGATAAGGCTGTAAACATTTATTTATCTGCTTGAATAAATTTTAAGGGAATAGCAATCACCGACAAACTACCAATAATAATGATTAGTATAGTACTCTATTGTGCTTTGTTATCTCACCTGTCATTAAGCTCAGAATTTAATTAACACCCACAAAAATTAGTCATTGAAATTGACAAAAAAAAAATTCTTTAACTAATAAGGTCAAAAACTAATGTGATTAGTGTTAATTAATAATATTCTTATATTTATTTTCATTGAAAAAATGTTGATATATATTTATAGCTCTAGAAATTTTAAATTTTTATATATGCTTTCACAATCACACATAGATAGATAAAGAAATTATGATGTTCATTTTATTTTATTTTTTAAAGAGTAATCTAACCTTTATTGTTGAAGAAGTAAATCATTATAAATTAGGGAATTTTTTTAATGCCATATTTGAATTTTCAAAACATGTTTGATTAAATTTTTAAAATCTAATTATAAACATAATAAAAATTGAACAAACGTCTCTGACCTGCCAAGTTGGTCTTGTGATAGTAAAAAAAAAAAATTATCATATCTTTAATCTCATTTTGATAATATTAACGTCTAACAAAATTTACTTTTTTTAATATTCTCTTTTGAAACCTCATTTTAATATTAATAGATCAAATATTGAAAAATAAAGTTTATTGTTATGAAATGTTAAAATAAAAAAATAATCAAAACTTTTATCAGTTTTTTTTTCTGTTTAAAAATCTTACAGAATTTTTCTTTACTGATCTAAAAATAGATTTAATGTATATAAGCAGATTCAATCTTATATAAATTTGGACTTATGAAAAATGATTACTGATATATATACAAATTCAATTATTATATATCTCATGCTGTTTTATAATATATTGTAATGCATATTATCTTGCGACACATATATATGTGTGTTACATAGAATGATTTAAAAATAAAAGAAAGAGAAAGTCAATATATATATAAAAGGAAACAGTTAATTATTAGGTAAAAATAAAAATATATTTTTATAAATATATTAAATAACCTCAATACTATCACATTCTTTTAAATTAATATAAACAAAAATACAACAGAAGACTAAAGACCCCCAATATGCATCTCATACTGAACCAGTATTAACTGATGAGTGCTGGTTTAGGCCTGATGAGTGCATAATGGGGGTCATTTGTCTTTTATTGTATCTTTATTTGGTATTACATTCATTTACTTAAATTCAAAATTGCAATATTCATACTAAAAATTTTTTTAGATTTTTTCTAAATTGACTTTGAATAATTCATTTCCTTTAAAAACAATAACTTGATTATCAATAATAAATAAACCTATGTCAAGTTTTTGTTATTATTATCAAAACAAAATCAAAATAGTATTAAACCATAAATATTTAAATCATTATCAAAATTATGAGCTACTTATAAAGCACTTTAAAATACATAAAATGACAATAAATAATATAATCACAATGTCTTGATACCAAAAGCTCTTGCAAGTAAATTTCAAATAGTTTATATTCAAGATTTCCCAGTTACTTACACACAAATAGAGCTACCAATATTGCATTTAATTTTAGTATAAAGTTAAATAAGCTTCTTGTTATAAACATTAACTTTTTTTTAAAATACTTATTTCAGAGTTCCGGTATTTATATTTCAGTTGTTGACTGCAAATTCTTTATTCATTTATTGAATTATATTTACAACGCTTAATACTGATGATAACCTTTGTATATAAACCCTTAGTCTATTTGTCAAATAACTATAGAAAATGAAATTCACAATATTTTCCTCCTAATTCATTTTAGAAACTCTCCTATAAAGTTGGTTCACCTATCCAAGCAGGGATCTCATATATTTTAGCTTGCCACACAATAAAATCCATGTAAGAACATTTTAGTTATAACTATTTTCTAAAATTGCTACAATCTAATTTCTTTATTAATTTTAAAATGTACAGATAATAAAATTCCCAACAAGAGCTTTTTCTTTTAAATTAAGTACTTTTTAAAAATGTCATGGTGTATATATAAAATAACAATCTTTTATTAAGTACTTTATAAGTTTTAGAATATTAATCACATATTATTATTATTACCTTTTAAATAATTAAATTTAAAATATACTTTACATAATATTAAAAATTGCCATATACAATATTCTAAAAAATTATATATTTTTATTAATAAATAATAATTATTATACACACATATGCATGAACTTATATTCATGTCAATTTGCTATCATGGTTAAATGTTTTTATCTTTCCTTTGCTTTGCCTAAATTGTCTCCAAAAAGTAAATACCTAGTTTATGCTACTCCCCCCTGTTTGCTATGAAAAGATTGATGACCATCACGTGGAATGATTATATGATTTCAATATATATACGGAAGCATATTAAATTTCATGAGTATGAGAGTTCTCTGGATGATTATAGAAATTTCATTTGATTTTAAAATCCCATTCATATTCCTGCTTCTTGAATTATATTATGTTTAAGATGCACATCTAATATACTGAGCTTCATTATATAACAAATGAATTAATGATCAAATTTTATAATGAAGAGGTTGAAATTTCTTCATTTATAAATATCTGTTTTATATATACAGTATATATAAAGATTAAGAATCAATGTGAATTGCAGAAAATCAGCAATTAAAACATTTAGAATGTATTTTAAATTGCTGGAATTTAGATCACATTACATAACAGTAGCTACTTTATCAAAATATTTGTAATTTAATCTTGGTATTAGTTGAAAATTTATCTAACTATGATATTGAAATAATTTCTAATTATAACTAAATAGAAAAAAATAAATTGTTATAATAATTTAAATTTTTAAAATGTTTTATTTTTTAATAAATAGTGTTAAAGTTGTCATCAAATAGACCATATGATCACCATTTCTGTGCTTGCTCATAACTGTTATTAAAACAGGCAAACTCTCAATACAGTAGTGCCACTTAGTGCAAGCCAGAGTAATCAATGGATGCCAGAAGGCTTTTGCATAAAATTCCTATCCAGTGCCTACTTATCCAATATCCCTAGACTAGTTTCTGGCTTGTGGCCTTTGTCAGTGAGGAGCCTTGGATCTGAGATTACTGCACCTAGATCTTATGTTCTAATGCAACCCTCCAGCAGCCACCTTTTATCTCTACTTAACTGCAAAACTATGAGAATAAAATTTGAAAACACAATATTATTTTTAAATCTAAGCTCATTAGCTTATATAGTCATATAGGTCCAATTCATAGTTTTTGTATTAAGTAGAGATAAAAGGTAACTGCTGGAGGGTTGCATTAGATCCTCACTGATGAAGGCCACAAACCAGAATCTAGTCTAGGGATATTGGATGAGTGGGCACTAGATAGGCATTTTATGCACAAGCCTTCTGGCATCCATTGATTACTCTGGCTTGCACTGAGTGGGACTACTATATGGAGTTTTGCCTGTTTTAATAACAGTTATGAGCAAGCATAAGAAATGGTGATCATATGATGTTTGGTGGTTTAATACCAACCTGCCTAATAGGATAGTGATGGCTGTGGTTATTAAAGAACCAAAGACACCAAAATGTATGAGTACTAAACTGAGTTCAGACCTATATGACAATATAAGCTAATGAGCTTGGATTGAAAATATTATTTCAATTTTATTTTCATAGTTTTGTAGTTAAGTAGAGATAAAAGGTGGCTGCTGGAGGGTTGTCTTAGATCCTAAGATTTAAGTGCACTGCTCTCAGATCCAAGACTCCTCACTGATGAAGGCCACAAGCCAGAAACTATTCTGGGGATATTGGATGAGTAGGCAATAGATAGGGATTTTATGCACAAGCCTTCTGGCATGCATTGATTACTCTGGCTTACATGGAGTGGCACTACTGTATGGAGAGTTTTGCCTGTTTTAAATCAAATAGACTTCATATTGTGATTGTCTGAAGGTTAGTGGTGATGGCATTTTGTAGTTATTATATGTTGGATTATTTCTATTATTCATGAATATTGAATTTAAGTGGTGTTCTAACCAATTTGGTTATTTTACCAAAGGCAGCACTTTTTCCTAAGAGCAAGTTCATTTAGTACTTTCTAGACATTATGAATTACATTAGGTTTTGCTATGGGGTTATTTGCCAGTGTCATGTGAGCAGCTTTGAATTTTTTCTTTGTGCTTCTTTCTATCTAATGTTTTTTGTATTTTCCCAATTGAATATATGTTCATAGGCACATACATAGTCTGTTACTCAGTTTGTGCTCTTTCAATTGTTTTTCATTGGGAAAACTGTTTTTATCAAGGTACATCCTCAGTTTGTGCTCTTTCAATTGTTTTTCATTGGGAAAACTGTTTTTATCAATGTACATCCTTCCACATTCACATGGTATTTTATACAAGCCGTTTTTGTTTTTCAGCATTTGAAATTTAGGTTTGTAGACATTTAAGATTCTTTTAGTGTGAAATGGCTTTGGAAAGTTGTTCTGATATTACATTGATTGCAGATTTTCTTCAGTTTGTCTATGATTCCTGATAAGTACCAATAATTATTTTCTTTTCTTTTGAGGTTTTCTTGTTTGTCTATTTGTTTTCTTAATGACAGCAGATGGATAACCATTTTTCATCAGAGTTTTTTTTCTATGTGTAGTGATGCTATAACTCGATGTTCTATGTTTCAAATATGATTGGATGTATATCTTAAATATTTTCTTGCATGTGTGTTTTCTGGAAACTGTAGTTTTGATTTTACCATGAAGGAGTCTTATCACAAGAATATATAAGAATGCCAATTTTAGTTCTCATTCTGATTCTATTATAAATTGAATTAAAAGGAACATATTATTGATATGGGTCCAGAATGTTTGTAATAGTCCTTCACTATATAGTTATACAAAAAATGTATCAGTGACAAAATAAAGCCAGACTTTAGATAGATATGGAATAATATTAATGGCTGTGGTTTCAAGTTCTTCCATGTAAATTTTGCTAATCAGGGGTCGCAGTGATAAGTCCATAGCCATCTTTTGATATGATGGAAGACTTCTGAGCTGTAGTGAAAATATATTCCTGTTATGCAAAATGTTAATAGTTCCATTTTACTGTCACTAGGAAGAATTGTTCTGGTTTGTGAATTGTTGTTGCAATAAGCAATTGAATAAAAACATTTATTCAAAATATTAAATATTAACATTTTCAATCTTTTTTTTTTTTTTTTGTAATAGTAAGCACTTAAAATATAAATTTATTTTCAAATTGATTAGATTTTAATAAATAATATATTAATTAGCTTAAAAGTTAATTAAAAAATCCATTCTCCAATGGCAACATTATTATAGATTAAATTATTTTAAATTAAAATAGTTAGCTATTTTAAAAAAAATATTTAATTTTTTAAAATATAAAGCTATTTTATAATGACGTAAGTTTAATCACCCCCCCTCCCTCCACCCAACGTTAATTTTTTATTTATTTATAAAACTACATCCGATGACAAATTTAAAAAATATATAAAAAAATTAAATGAATTTAAGACAAATTCTGTTTTTCCTTCAAATACTTAAAAAAAAAATCTTTTAAGTTAAAAAGATTGGTCAAAATACATTGAAAATGTACATAAATTTATGTATTAAGTTAAATATGAAAAAAAAAAGAAAAAGAAAAGTAAATATTTGTGTTTGAAATAATTCTATTCTAGAATACAATTGATATATATATATATTTATTCACTCTGCCAATAAAAATTTTAGAAATAATACTGATATTTTTTATTATTTTAAAATAAGAACTTAATTACTTTTGTTCTCATATTAACTCCTGATGATCATATGAATGATTTTCAGCATATTTATAAAAATTTTAATATACAACATCAAGATTTGTGATTTTATATTGATGTTTATTTAAGCATCACAAAATTCTTTTTAAATATTTTTAATTAATTTAGAAACTTTTTGTTGGATTTCTTTCAAATATTGTACATATTTTAGAAATGATAATAATGCAGTATGACAATAAAATATTTTAGGGTTGTCCAGTCATTTTTCTTATTTATAATGGTGTTAGTGGATCAAATTTCAAATAGGATGATATCAGTTCAGTGAGTTTTCAGTGATATGCATGAGAGGGCAATATATTTTTTAAACATTTTTATTTTAAAAAAAAAGTTTGCACTAAACAGTGTTAACAATAAATTAAAATAGAAATAAAAACAAATCTTAATTTCTCTTGGTTATTTATAATAATTATATTAAAGTAATATTTATTAAGGCTATAACCTTAAGACTAGGCACCTGAAAAAACAACAGTAGGGACCTCTGCAATTCTTTAACTCAAGATTTATTTAAAAGACAAGAGTGGCCACTCTGACTCGTAAATTGAAAGATTTCGCAAATGTTAATGTGTTATAGAATTTGTGGATCTAATTAGTGAGGTATTTAATAGCCTTATGCTCTCAAATCAAAATGCTTTAGATTCTCCTATTTATTTGGAAAATAGGTTAAGTAATATTTACTGAGGCTATAACCTCGATAATATGTGTGTAAAATGCGATAGTAGGGACCTCTATAGGTGTTTAACCACAAGCTCAGTAAATATTACTTACGTAATCAATGTACGTTTAATAAATTTAAAATAGGTTAAGATAAGAGTGGCATTCTTGTCTGATCAGGCGCATAGTCTTAAGGTTATAGCCTTAATAAATATTACTTGATTATTTATGTAAGTAGTTTAAAAAAAAAAAAAAAAATGGTTGAAATTTTATTTTCTTCTTAGTTGTAAAAATATCTTTTTATTGGAATTGATTTTTAATTCTCACACATTTTCTTTCAAATATTAAACAGTCTGTTACATTGGTTTTATTTTTCATTTAAATAAGCATGATTACAAAAAAAATATCCAAATGCTTAAAAGTTAAAAATAATATATATATTGTAATGGTCATTCCCTAACTGGTGATGATATAAATCTTAGCTTAATCTTTAAAACAAAATTATTAAACAAAACTTAACTTTCACATGAATAATGTCCATTACTGCACTGTTGCACGTGAACATCAATATTCCTAATAAATCTCGGGCTTTATACAACATTTCTGACATATGCTAATAAGTATATATAATTATTTCTTAAAACTTTATATATGTGGCTAGCATAATATCACAGCCAACAAAATAATACTTTAATGTAAGCTATTTCTCAGTGTTTTGAACATCATAAAGATTTATATATTTTATATGATAAAGTTTCTAAGGATATGCATGAACACAAATGGGCATTTTGTAATTGTATCCAGGGTATATCTTTTAGCATATAAATAACTAAAATTAGATGATTGAAATTAAAATTATGTGATCACACCAGTGCATCAAAGTGATGATGATGATAAATAAAATGCAAAGTCATTATTTTAAAAACAATTAATAATTCTATTTCACAAAATATGAATATGTAAATACAGGATTGAATAGATATAAGATAACTATCAATATTTCTAATAACGTTTTCTAAATAAATGTATTTATTCCCTAAGAGCTGTTAGAACAAGAAAACCACAGATATATGCAATGATGTTTAACTCTATGTGTTGCTCATACAAATAAAAAAATATTAAAGAATGTTACCAATAAGCAAGATTTAAATATATTATTATAAAATCTAAAATAGAATAAGAGATTTATGTACATTTTACAAATCCTAAATATTTTCCTTATTGGAATTCTGTATCAAAATGGTATCTTCTTAGTTTATTCTTTTATTTAAGTACATTTCTTTCTTTCTAAATAAACATAATGTTAACTTGGCCAATTTATATAGCATTAAAGTCCTAAATGATACATTCTATATATGACCTATAGCCATGGATTAACTCTTTTATTTCTTATATTCTAATCTTATTACTAAAAGTACATTTTGAAGTATTATTTATTCATTTACATAAACATTTATAATGTGATACCATTAATATTATATAAATACATAAGAAAACAAAATATTATAAGATCTATAAGACAAGAGCATCTCTTAATCAATAAAAAAAATTCAATAATATCTAATAGTAACAACCTAGGGTCTAATACAATATATGCACATTCAATTTAAATATTGAAACCATACCTCTTCTTGCTGATAAGAGCATCGATCAATATTAACACATACAATTAAAATAACAAAAAAACATAGTAAAGAAATAAATTATTAAACCATCACCATCCATTAGAGTTTATGAATAATTTAATCTATTTTTTTATGTGCATATTTTTCTGTAGGTTCGGGATTAATAAAGTTTCTTTTTACAAATGTACTCATTATTTTATTATTTTTAAAATTCCAGTTATAATATGTTCATTATCATTAGTTTTCCAAAATTTTATTGACAGGCAAAATAAGATCTTTTTAGTGACAATCCATTTATGGCATGGGGTTTTATTTTAAAAGCAATATTGAGCATTCCATCATCAGATTTTCAATGATATGAATGGCTGAAGAGTTGGAGGGTGGAAAAAATTGAAGCCTGTCCATTAAAATATTAAGATTTGCTATCTTAATGTAAATTGAGCACTGATTATATATATATGTGTGTAGGAGATGATCTGGACTAACTGATCAGTGCTGGTGTAGTATGAAATATTTATATTGGAGATTACTTATCTTTTTTACATGTATGTGGTCATGCTTATCAGTTATATTAGACGGAGTGGGTAACTGTAGGGTGCTTGAAAGTTCAAATCTCTTCTAAATTACATTAATTTCAATATAAACAATATAATTGTATTTAAATATTACAAAAACAATATTGTTTATCACAATTTTTAAATCCATTAAGAAGGTAGTAATTAGATGTAGATTCCTAAGGCAATTAAGTTTTAGGTTAATTATTCCTTTTAAGAAGCAAAGGATATTATTTTATTTCAATCTCCCATGGAATTAATTTTTATAAAATTAGCAAAAGCACAACCATTAAGTTAAATCAGAACTTCACATGTATGCTTAATTAGTATTCACATAAGCTGGAAAACAAAAGCAAAATCCCATTTACTTAACATAGCAAGCTTAATAATTCCAAAATTATTTGAAGATTCAAACATTTGGCTACTATATTTTTAAATAATTCCGAGATTAAAATTAGAATTTATCCAATGAAAATTTTTTATCGAATTTAAAAAGTAAGCAATTCATTATTCGGCTATTATTAAGGCATGTTTGATGATGATTTATCATAAAGTTAGCATTCACCTCTGAAGACAAATGTTCAATGGTTCTTTTCAACTAGACATAGCAGAATCAAGTAGCTGTAATGGCAGATTGAATACTTAAGACTTATAAAGTTTACCAAGTGAACTTTTCAGCACAGAAAATTTTTACTTTTTTTTACTACACATAATTAAAAAATGATGTAGATTCAAACTCTTCTTTCTACTCAATTACAATTTGTATGCAAAAATTTTTATCATGTTAACACAGCAAACAATTTGATCCAGATGATAAAGCTCTCCT
The DNA here is from genome assembly GCA_028023455.1 of Epiperipatus broadwayi. Lineage (NCBI taxonomy): Eukaryota > Metazoa > Onychophora > Udeonychophora > Euonychophora > Peripatidae > Epiperipatus > Epiperipatus broadwayi. The sequence continues at coordinate 10,762,870 of JAQFVV010012396.1, forward strand.
TGTTGCTTTCTGCACGGGAAAATCAGTCATATTATATTACATTTTACATACATCAAACATTTTAAAATAAAATTATTATAAAGATAAATATACAATTATTTACATATATTCCAATACCAAATAATATATTAACACTTTATATATTGAAATGAACAAGATTTAATTTTTATATTGTCCATTCTTGTAGTACATAAGATTTTCCCTTATTTTTATGGCTTTATACTAAATATATTTTTAACCTTTAAAAACATCATTTTATTATAGCTAGATATAAAAACATGCACATTTAAATGTTATATGGAGATTAAGTTTGTTTACAAGTGATTTTAAGTCGGATATAAATCACTGAATTTATGATTATGTTGTGATCGATTTCTTCATTCTAATAAAGGACATTCACCAATAAAATGTGCCTCAATATAATGTAGGATTGGTAACTTAATTTTGTTGATGAATGTTTTTTAGAAATTTTGAATTCAATCACGATTTTATGATTTCGATCCACGTTTTTAGATTTGTTTTAAACTGTTCACCATCTTGGATATTCCCCAGCAATGCTATACTCATATATATATATCGTAACTTGAAAATTACAATTATTAAAAGAAATAATTTAAGATGATTATTTTTAATATTGAACCAGTGGAGTTACTATCACAATATATAATAATAATAATAATAATTAATAAATAATAATAATAATAATAATAATAATAATAATAATAATAATAATAATAATAATAATAATAATAATAATAATAATAAAAACACTTAAACAGAGCAAAACTCTCCATACAGTATTGCCACCTGTGCTAAACAGAGTAATCAATGGATGCCAGAAGGCTTGTGCATAAAATCCCTATCTAATGCCTGTTTATCAACAATTAATGTGCTAGTATAGGAGATGTGATCATGTGATGCTTAGTGGTTTAATAAACACTTAACATACTGTGCATTTCTCTTTTCTGGAATTAAAATGGCCATAATCTTTTATGAAAGGCTGCTAATGAATGAATGAATACAGAATAGTTAGTGATTATCCTTTTTCTATATCATTTGAGATGATGCTTTAATTTATTTATTCTTCTGTCACTAATCTCAGCCATCATTTCTTCTGTCTAAAATATTAAGAAAAAGCAAAAAAAAAAAAAGAGCAAAGTATAATAGGAAAAAAAGATACAAACCCTTCTTATGAAGAATTGTTAAAAGAAGAAACATGAAATTTTATTTAAATTTCAGCACAAGATGAAAGGAATAATTAAATTGAATAAGATTATATGTAACTATATACTTCAGATGCCAAATCATTGCTCATTAATTGGGAGCTCACTAAGATTGTTATCATAATAATAAAAATAATATTTTTGTTTTTGAATGAAAATATTACATATACTAAGTTTTCTGTCCAAACATAGGATAAGTAATTAAGTCAGTGAGATTTGACTAAACTAGTGATAATAAGTTGGGCATATTGGTTTGCATTCTTTTAATGCAATTTAATTAAACATTTTTTATTTAGGGGTTTATCATAAACTAAATATAAGTTGTGTATGTAGAACTTCATTATTGTTTTATATGTTAACCAAATGTACCCAGCCTTTAAAGGCCATCGTTTTTTAAATTAGTTGCTTTAACAAATTTTTTTAAAGATTTAATAATATTCATTAAGGCTGTAGCCTCAAGCTAATGTAAATTGAACAAAACGTTTTAATATTATATAAATAAATGTGTTACAGTCAAATATCAGCCTTTCACGCTAATTGTGCATATGCTATGCGAGTGTTAATAATAAATGAATACTTTCTCACCAATACAAGATATAGTATTTATGCAAGAATTAGCGTGAAAGGCTATTTGACTGTAATACAATTGTTTACATATGCTATATAAAATAAATGCTTATTTACATAAATAAATGTCAGAAATGTACCCAGTCTGAAAGGTCATAGTTTTTGTAATAGTTTTTTTAAATTGGTTGCTTTAACAATTTTTTTTTAAGATTTAATGTAAATTAAACAAAAGATTTTGATATTATATAATATGTAAATAAGCTTTTATTTTATATAGCGCTATGTTTATAATTGTATTACATTAAAGATCAGTCTTTTCAAGCTATTGTGCATGCGCTTTTTAAGAGTGTTAATAATAAATGAATACTTTCATTCCCAACATAAGATATAGTATTTATGAAAGAATAAAATGAATCCACTTATTCTTTCCAACCCAAATGCTTATATATGGGCAAATCTTAAGTACTGGAAATGAAAGCATGAGGATAAACCACTCACTTTAAATTACTGTTTACGATATCTGAATGAATGATGTTGACGAAATTATCTAGAATTTACTAAACGTCACTCTCAAATGAAACTTAAACACATGTTATTTTATATAGTGCTATGTTTATAATTGTAATACATTAAAGATCAGCCTTTTCAAGCTATTGTGCATGCGCTTTTTACGAGTGTTAAGTACTTAAGATTTGCCCATATGTAAGCATTTGGGTTGGAAAGAATAAGTGGATTCATTTTATTCTTTCATAAATACTATATCTCGTGTTGGAAATGAAAGTATTCATTTATTATTAACACTCTTAAAAAGCGCATGCACAATAACTTGACAGGCTGATTTTAAATGTATTACAATTATAAACATAGTGCTATATAAAATAAATGCTTATTTACATATGTTTAAGTTTCATTTGAGAGTGACGTTTAGTAAATTCCAGATAATTTCGTCGACGTCATTCATTCAGATATCGTAAACAGTAATTTAAAGTGAGTGGTCTATCCTCACGCTTTCATTTCCAGTAGTTAAGATTTGCCCATATATAAGCATTTGGGTTGGAAAGAACAAGTGGATTCATTTTGTTCTTTCATATATACTATATCTTGTGTTGGGAGTTATAAAGTATTCATTTATTATTAACACTCGTAAAAAGCGCATGCACAACAGCTTGAAAAGGTTGATCTTTAATGTATTATAAATAAATATGATAAATTTTCAATTAAAAAAAAAGTTTGGAACAATCCAGCTTGTTTGGTACATTTCAGAAATGTATCCAGCAAGATTTTAATACATTTAGTTTTATTAAAAATAACAATTTTAAATATATCTTATATTTGATATGTGAATTTGACAGCATTATGGACAACTGCTTTGTAAAAAAAAATATTTTTATTAATGGCATACTTCCTTCACATAAAATGTTTTGTAATAAAAATTATGGATTATTAAATATAAAGAGTGGAATTATTTCCTTTGCATAAAATGCTCATAATATCAATATAAATTATGGTTTAGCTAAGTTTTTTTTTTTTGATTTTTTGGTTGTGAATTTGACAGCGTTTAGGATAAACGTAATAGTTTTTTTTAATTGGCTGTGAATTTGACACGTAACAGCATTACGGACAAATGTTTAGGGATTTTATATATAAGATTGCTGATGATTATTTCCATGAAATCCATGTGAATTAAAAAAACAATAGGTTTTAATTGTGTAGCTATTAGTATGACATTTATTTCTACATACAAAATACTTATTGACATTTTTTAGACATTTTTTTTTAAAAACATGAAAAGTAAGAAAAAAATAGAAGCATTTTTAATTCATGCTAGAATTTGGATAGCAGACAATGTGAAAAATAACTCTAATGTGAACATTTTTTATTCTCTGGAGACTTGACCAATTAAGACAAGGGATAAGAAAAGATCAAAGATTTTAGAAAAATGCATTTGGAAGAGACTGGAAACGATTTAGTTAGAAAGAGAAGATTAGAAAATTATTGAAAAGAATAATTGATGGAAAAGGAACTTGAAGAACCCTAACAGAAGGTGAATAGAATAATTAAGCAATAGAATACTTCAATTTAGGAACACTTGATCATTATAACAGCTTGACATACTGTGAATTTACTACAAACTTACACTATTAAGATGCAGTGTTCTTAAATATAGAATATCTGGGGATGTGAGCAAAAGAAATGGATGGTTTTAAAGGAAATTGATTGATTTAAATGATAGGTTAAAGAATAGAAAGATTTGAGGAAGAAGCATGGGAGTCTCTATAGATCTTCCAGCTATAACAGATGATGAAAAGCAGTTTTTTTTTTAAAATTTTTTTTTTAAATTAGAGAGAAAAAAAATCTTAAATAAGATAAAAAAAATATATATATATATTTTTTTAAAAAAAATATTTTCAGAATATACAGCGTTTAATTCTTGATTTTTTGTTTGTTTTTGTATTTTATGAAAATATGAGGGGGGGGGGGTTGTTTCTTTGAGTTTCTAAATCGAAAAAAATGTGAAATTAATAATGTGACATGACTAATATGTAAAATTATTTTTTTAATAGTATAATTTTTTATTATGAGCAGCTCTTGGAATAAATATTTCTCATAAATAAATAATAGACAGTGATTATATTGAAATAAGAATAATAAAAAGATTCTAAATCAAAAACTGAATATTTTATTTAAAATGAAAAAAAAAAAAGGATATTTATCATGAAATCTTTTCAGTGAGATTTGTATTAATATTTATTTCTGGAAATCATTTTCCAGCTAATTATCTTGTAATTGAGTGAAAAAGGAAATCAGCTTCACATTAGAAAAATTAAATAATTTATAATAAAGAATGCTATAGAAGCACACACTGCACTAGTAATATATAATTAGACAATAACTCTGACACATTCCTTTACTCAGACAATTGGTTTATTTTTCTACACTGTATGGGTTGGAAGATGAGGTTCACAGCATTTTTTTTTTAATACAGCAATGTCTACATAGTCTATTCAGGTGCTCTTCTCTTCCAGCTAATGGAACAATCTCTAACTAATGACTTCCACTTATTCTTCTTGATAGAGTTTGTCATTTTATTACTAAACCAAGTTTCACTGAATTTATATCTGATTTTAGACTTATTTCATAGATATATTATAGAAATGCTAAAAAAACAACAACAACAGCTATGTGTTAACTGAATATTTTATAATAAACGATACAGATATATTCTATGTCTTTGCATATTTCCATAATATAGATTTTCGCCCAAAATCACCTACAGATAACTTGTTTTTGCTGGCAGACATTTCTGAATCATTTTTGACTCATTAGAATGAATGAGTCATTTATTTATATAAATAAAACCATTGTAATTACATAAATCTGCATTTTCAGAGTTTTACTTCCAAGTTACTCTCATTAGAAAACATGCAGTCATTATTTTTCAGTTAGTTTTCTCCTATGAGTTATTTTTTTTCAGAGATTATTTTGTTATTTACAAATAAATCACATAAGATAGGGGAAAAAAATCATAGTTTAAAATTAATTATTGAAATTATTTATTAACTTCTTACATACATAACCAATGTTGTAAATTGCAAGTTATCTTTAGATGCACATATGTGAATTCTATTATATGCTGTGTAGTAGTTTGAGCACAATTTGTTCTTTTTTTTTTAAACCAAACTTCAAAATAGCTATAGAATATTTATTTTTTAAACAAAGAATAAATGCTATAAGAAGGATTTTAGATAATTCAAATGGTCTTTGGGGAAAATATACTTGTAGAAAATAACTATTGATTGGCTATTTTAAGTGTTTATTAAATTCCAAAAAATATAAATTTCTTGATGCATATGTCTTCAATAATATTTAAAACTTTATAATTTTTTTATATATAGTCAGTTACTTTGCACACAGATATGGGAGATATAAAAATAGAATTGTTTTGTGAACAGTGTCCAAGGACTTGTGAAGTAAGCATATCTTTTTATTTTTATGATTATGTATTATAATATATATTATAAATTCATATTCACCTATTAAAAACTCCATAACATTGTTTTATGCTTTTCCATTTATAAATATCGATAAAATTATAAAGATTTTAGAAAACATTCTTTTGAAAAAAATATTATTCCTATTAGGACAACAATAAAAAGGAATAAATAATATTTTCTATAATCTTTGGACATATAATTCTAAGTATCAGAATTATGAAGTCTCTGCTAATTTTGTCTTTGAATTTTTAGTTTTCACTTCTTCCTATGATACTGTGAACAGTTTTTTGAGTTTCTAATTTGTTATTACCGACCAGTTGTTAGTTTTCTTTGTATAGTTTTCATAATTTTTTGAACAGTTTAGTGATCTGAGAAACCACTCCTTCTATATTAGTGTGGGGCATTCTTTCTTATATACATTTTACAATCTCTTGATTCCTCACATCAATTTCCTCTGTATTTTTTACATTGTCTTTATATTATCCTGTATTTCTTGCATAGCCTTTCTATTTTCATGTTGCATTTGTTGCATACTTGTTTAGTATTTAAGTTATGGCATCTTGTCTTTCTGTTCTTATCAAATTTTGTGATGATTATTTTTGCTCTATCTTTGGTTATTGCTTCAACTTTAGTAGATTGAATATTAATTTAAAATTTCTGGTGAGTTTTCTCTTTAACTTATTATTATATATAATTGGTTTGTTTATCATATGATTATTTAAAAGACTGCCATAAAGCAGTAATGCCACAGTCTGAACGCAGTAGTTTTATTCTTCTAATCAATCAGTTTTTCATTTTTTTACTTTTCACAGTTTGGAATTAATTCAGGAACTATTCGTTCTTGAGTTCACTACTCTCAACACTTAGACAGATTGCTCCAAATTATTACCATTGCTTTTTTATTCTTCGTATTGAATATACAATCACAATACATATCAATTTTTTTAATATTTGATTTTATTATACAACATTCTAACTTTCTAAACATCTTTATTTATAATTATTGTGTAAGTTATTCTAGATTGGTTTCTGCTTGGGGTCTAGTTCAAAACTTCCCTCACAGTATCTTAAATATATAATCTTCACATGGATATATTTTTGCTTGGATTTTTTTTTTTTTTATAACTCTTTATTTGCAACTACTCAATCTGCTGATGAAAATTATTTCCAATTTTCACATCCATGTGAAATAAATTTCATATTTCTATTATCATAGTAATCTTCTATTTCCAAGAATAAATGAAATTGAATAATATTAGCAAAAAGAAATCACTATATGGTAAATATATTTTAAAATAAGTATTATTAATTTCAATACCTGAAGAACAGATGATCTATTCAAGGTAAAAGAAAACTACAGATTTTGCATCTGTAAAGTATGACCCCTTTCTGATTAATATTGAAGGCTATAATATATTATTTATTTGTATAGTTATTTCATCAAGACTTACCTTATCAACTAAAATTAATTGGGATCTTTATCCTTTAGTATGAACAATAAATTGAGTAAAACTTTTGTTCTCAGTTTGTAACTTTGGTGTTCATTATTTGACATCCCAGACAATTGACTACATGGTTATTTATTTTATGATTTTAATTTGTAAATTCACATCAATTCTTAATATTAATTGGCCTCCACATCTTTTACATCCTTCTAGTTACAGTTAAACAGCTCACTTAACATAAAACCTATTCATTGCTTAGTGAATTTATAATATTAGTGATTATAGGGAATTTGAACACAGACTTTCAAGCTCCCTTCAACTATCCAGTCTATCTCATACAACCGACACACATGACCACATACATTTGAAAAAGATAAATGATCTCCAATATTAGTGATTGTAAATACATATATTTCAAAATTAAGCTATAAATAATGAACAAAACAATGTAAACAATATATATGTATTTATTTACTTAAAAATATAAGAATTTGTGAAAAGTGTAATACCTACATTGGTAATTGTTAATTATAAAAATTAAATGATTGAATTTTATTGCTCAATTTAATATATGTAATACACTCTCTCTCTTTTTTGCACTTTTCAAGTTTTATTTCTGTCTTTTATATATTACATTAAACAGACCTCTGATGAGACTCTAGATGGTGTTGAACAAAAAATAAAATTGCGTTAAGAAGTGCAAAAAGAAAAGTGGTACATTACATTTAATTATAGTTATTTGCATGTAAATATTCTTTATCATTGTGCAGTATTTTTGTATTGTATATATGTAAATATGATATCTCGCAACAAGAAAATTATGAAATATGAGCTTAATGATTTGAATACATTGAAAATACTTTTACAAGATTGCAGCATCAATCCATATAATATTGATGCTTTTGTTGTTATTAAAGTCAGCATGCATTGACCTCGTACTTGTTCTTGGTGAAAAGAAACAATATTCTCTTTAGTGTTTTATATGATCTTTCTTATTCTTTTTTAAAAAAATCTTATTTGATTTTTCATTATATAATAAATTATTTTATTAAACCACTAAACATCACATAATCACCATACAATCCTGCCCAATAGTATTATGGTGACTGTAGTTATTAAAGCATCAAAGACACCAAAAAGTATGAATGCTGAACTGAGTTCAGATTTATATGACTATACAAGCTAATGATCTTGAATTGAAAGCATTGTGTTTTCATTTTAGACTCAAAGCTTTATAGTTAGCTAATAAGGTAAAAGGTGGCTGCTGAAAGGTTGCATTAGATTCTAAGATCTAAGTGCAGTGCTCTCAGATCCAAGGCTCATCATTGATGAAAGCCACAAGTTAGAAACTAGTCTGATGTTATTGGGTGAGTAGGTACTAGATAGGGATTTTATACACAAACCTTGCATTCATTGATTACTCTGGCTTGCACTGAGTGGCGCTACTGCATAGAGAATTTAACCTCTGTGTAAATTATTTTATTGTTACAAAACATTTTCACCATTGATGTTTCATATTTATTACATTTTTATTTGATGATGATATCAATTATATATGTGAACAAATATGCATATAATATTTTTCATTTACTTTTTTTTTATTTTTAAGGTAAAACTTACATTTTTTAAAATAATGGATTTATGTTTGTCTGATTTTTTTTTTTTTAAAAATATTATTTCATATGTTTAAAAATTATATGCGAAAATATTTTTTTATGCTGAACTTTAATCTTTAAAAAATTGATAGGACTGTTTTAGTACTTATATTTAAAAGATTTTTAAAAAATAAAAACATCATCTCAGGAGCAAACTCTGTGTATTCTACTGTAGAGCTTGCCATCTATTGGAGGCTTGGGTAATCAGTAGATATTATATGGCAGTATTTATTAAATCCATATCCAATGCTAGTCTATCCAATCTTCAGTCTAGTTTGTGTAAGCTGAAGGAACTTATGATATGATGCCTTTTAATCTATACCAATCATAGCTAAAAGATATTTGCTATTATTATAAAACTGAGGACACTAAAATATATAGTTAATGAACTAATATTAGAATTATGTTACTATGAAAACAAGTAGTTTTGGATTTAAAAAAATAATATTGTATGTTTTTGAATTTCAGGGTGGTAGCTTGATAATAAAAAAAAACTATAAAGGTGGTTGTTGGTTGAGAGCTACATTAGATCTAAAAGATTCAGATGCACCATATACAGCTCCAAACTTCTTACTGATAAAGCTCATAAGCCAGAAACTAGTCTGGGAATATGGATTGGATAGTACTGGATACAGACATATTTAATTATTCAAGCTTATAATACATGGTACTACTGCAATTCAATAAATAGAAATAGATTATGGATAAGTTTAGTAAATTTGGGAATGGATGGAGCTTTAATGGATATTATTAAGAAATTAAATCAAAGTAATTACTATACATATCAATTAGGGGATATAGAATCAGTTAAAGTTTAAGATGGGGTGTGATTAAGGCAAGGATGCCCTATGTCACCTATTTTGTTTTTGTTGTATTTGAGAGAAATGGAGAGAGTAGTAGAAAGACTAGAAAAAGGGATAGAGATACCATTAATAGGTGGCAAGGGAGTATATATATATTGTTGGGTCTTTTATTTGTGGATGATATCTTTTTGTGCACAGAAAGAAGATATGGAAGTTATGCTGAGGACATGCACAAGAGTGGGTAAAGAGATGGGGATTAAATTTAGTGAAGAAAAATCAAAAGTAATTATGATTACTATGGGGGAAGAGAAGACAAAGAATTTTTATTGGGAGATATAAAGTTAAGTGTGGTGAATAGATATAACTACTTGGGAATCATCTTTAGTAATCAGAGAAATTGCTTGGATGAATGGGAGAAAAAATTGATAAATGAAGCAAAGAAAAGAAAGGAATTGATAAAGAAATTAAGTGTTTACATATAATAAATATGATGTAGCTAGATTTGTGTGGAAGGGAGTGACAGTAGCATGATTAACATATGGTAATGATGCAATGTGTGTTAGTAAAGAGGTATTAGATTACTTAGAAAAAGTACAAAAAGAAGTAGGAAGACTTGCATTAGATACAGAGATGTGGATGGTGAAGGAGGCTTTTGAATGAGAAATGGGATGGTCAAGTTATTATACGAGACATGCAAAAAGCTAAATGAAAATGTTCGGTAGATTGGAATTTATAGATAATAAAAGAATAGCCAAAATAGTATTTAATTGGGTTATGAGTAAAGGGCAGACAACAAGATGGGTGAGAAAAATAATGTGGTATACAGAAGATTTGGATAAAGAATTTATGTCAGTATATTTGTACAAAAGATGGGATGATTGTGTTAGGAGAATTGTTGATTGTTATAGTGTTAAGGAATGGAATAGAAGAATAGATGCATTAATAAAAATAGGAAGTTGGAGAGATGGAGAACTAGTATGGAGAGTAAAAAGAGTTTAAATATATATATAGAATTAAACAGAATATTGGGCGTGAGTTAATTTATGATAATAGCAAGGAAAATAGTTTACTATTTAAAGTTTGAATGGGATCTTTAGCAACAAGGGAATATATACGTAAATGGAAAAATGTGGATGATTTAGTCTGCAAGTTATGGGAGGAAGGCATAGCAGAAAGGGCACAAATAATGAAGTTGTGAAAGAATAAATATACAAAGTGATTATACAGAAAGTGGGTTATTAAGGGGGATTTAGATATAAAGGCCATGGAGTTGATAAAGATTATGTTGTGGAAATGGGATGGAGCAGGATATGGAAAAACTTAGGGCAGTATATGGAAAGGGAAGGTAAAGTAGCTAACAAGTTTTCCTGGGCATAGTTGCTGAGAGATTCCTGACTTCGTATAAGGAAAAGACACAATACATCACATAATTCTTTTTTACCCGAAAAAAGCTGATACGAGAACAAAATGAGGTAATGTAATTAACTGTTAATTACATAAGATTGAAGGAATTTAGATGTTAAGGAAAGCAAAATGGATTTTTAAAAACACCTGATAAATATAGCTGATTGTTGATGTTGGTATTCATCATTAATAAAATGGACAGAATAATATAATTTTTTTTGAACTACTTAAAATAAAGTGAGGAAACAGTCATATGGTTGATTAGTATCAAAAAGAAAGCAGCTGCAAGTTATTTTATGTTGGAGGGTGTTTTAAATACTGCCAACACTGGATAATTTATATTTTTATGGGACAAAATTGATGAAATGATTGGTCAAAAATAGAATTTTTATTTGTTAAAACTGAATTTGAGGTTATATCACTAGAATTGCATGAAAGATAAAAAAAAAAAAAATAAGAGTCAGTAGTCAAGAATAAATTTAGAAATTTTAATACTTTTCAAAATTTTTTTATATTAAGTGGATATATGTATATATATACTATTTCCTATAAAACATGGGTTTGAATATCAATTTTGGAATAATAATTTTTGTTTGAAGCATGAAATGTTTGTGTAAAATGAAGTATACATTAATTTAGAAATATAAGTTTTGTAATATACATTAAATTAAAAACCTAACGATTGTAATCTAAATTTATTTTAAGAATATAGAAATATGTGTTAAAATGGTTACATTGTAATCTAAGATTAAATTAAGTTATTGAAAAAATGAATATTTTCAATTCAGATGGATACATGATAGGATAGTTAAGTTTTTTTTTAACATTAATTCTTTGCCAACTATTATGTAATGTGAATAATTGATTGGTGAGAAAAAGTTTAATAATTGGAGAATTGCAATGTTGTATGTGGATTGAGTTTTTTTAACTAGTTATGTAATATTTGGAAGTTTTTTTAAAATTTTTGGCATGTTTTTTGTTATATATTTTTTGATTTGGGGATGTGCAAATTTGCTGGTTTCTATTTTGTATGGTTTAATTGAAACAGTTTGTGATTTGTTCCTTCAGTTAAATTGTTGAAAGTCCTGATGATAAGAATTTTCATGTGAGGGATCTCACTTTCCTTATTTTTATTAAACAGTTTGTATTAGAGTAGTGCTTAAAGCTTTGTGTTTTTAAATAGCTGCTTTATTATTATTACCTTGACTGGGGTGAGTGAAATTGCAAGATTTGAGGATTACCAATTTTAGTAAAGAGACAGAATGAATATTTGCTTCTAAATAATGATGTATAATTTAGTAGGTCATCTTTTAAGAGAAAATGTGCAAACATTAATTATATCTTTCAAGTGAAAATGCATGAAAGAAATACAGCACAAATCTGCATAATTTAGAACTTGAATTAAGAAAATAAAATGAGCATCAAAAGACTAATGTAATGTTTAAAAATTATGTTTGAGTTTTTACAATATTAGTAATGTTTCTGTGAGAAGATAATTTGAACTTGTCTATATGCATCAGTGAAATAATATTATAATTAAATAAATCTATTATTAAGTGCTGAAAATCTATAATTACACAGAAGGAAATTAATCTCTGATGATACGCTGTTTTGTAGCTATTATAAATTTCTGCACACACACCCATCAGTAAGAGATTTAAAAGCTTAAGTGAATCACTTAAGCTTAAAGCATATTCATTTATACATTAATCTTTACTGATCATGCTTATATCAGAGCTTGAATTTATTGCATGTCTGATGTTGCAATCAACCTTTAAACTATACAAATTTAACTTTTAAAACTCTTACTGATGGGTGGGTGTGTAGAGATTTATAATAGTTACAAAACAGCACGGTGATTAATTTGGGTCTGCACAATTATAGATTCTCAGCATTTAATAACAGATTTACATTTATTCATAATTAATATGTGTCTAATTGCAGGTAGTTAAAAATGAGACTGTCTTTCTCCTATGATAGGTTAACTAAATTTGTACAATTCAATTGTCGATTACAACATCAGGCATGCAATCGATTCAAATCCTGATATAAACAGTCTCTTACTGATGGATGAGTGTGCAGAGAATAGTTATGAAACAGTGCACGATCAAAAGTTAATTTCCTTCTGCACAATTATAATTAAATAAGTAACAATTTGAAAATGATAATTGTAGTGCCTTTTTTTATTTTATGAAAACTTCAATCTCATATTTATGCCTTGTGTTAAAATGAATCAGAATATCACAATGGTTATAAGCTGAAGTTAAATACATTTAATCAGTACAGTATTTAACATTAATTTATTAATACCCTATATTAATAAATTTTGTTTTATTTTGTTTTTATTTTAGATCTTTCTTATTTGTGTTTATTAGTTTATTAAGTTTAGCTTTTATATTATGTGTCAATGTGAAATGATGTATAATTTATAAGAATTTGTATGTCATAAAGTATATTATTTGACCATGCATACATTTTTCCCATTTATATATGAATTAAGCAGGTAATATATTTTGGTTCAATGATGCCAAATAAAAGATAGCATTTGGTGTGCAATGTTTTTTGTTGTTGTTGATAACACTGGGGACATTTTACATGATTTGATACACTTGTGATTTACTTTGAGTTATAAGTGAATGCTTATATGATGGATATCATAGTTCAGACTGTAAGTAATGCTATACATGAAAAGTTAATCACAAATTTTTTCTATATAAATTACTTTACAATGCAATCTAATAAAATAAAATTTATTCATTAATATTTGCTTATGGTTTCATTTGCCCAGCAGTTTTCATCAAAGCTACAATATTCAAATATGCATATAACCATATAATTAGTACTTATCTATATATACATATTTATAGATAATTATATAACATAAATTCATAATATTATTTCCGGAGCTTCTGTATAATAAAAATATATTAGCTAAATAGCTGATGTTTCATTACAATAACAAGTACTTTCTTCAGAACTTCTTCTTTCTCAAATCATAAGAATGTGTGAGGTGAGATTTAAAATTATTTTTTATTTTCTCTTTATTCTCAAGTTGTATTGGTTGAAAAGTTTTAAAAAATATTTTATCTTCAATATCTTTTTCCATTTAATGATTTTAAATCTCACCATACATATTCTTATGATTTGGGAGAAAGAGGAAGCTCTAAGGAAAGTATGTATTATTGCACTGAAACATCAGCTATTTAGCAATTATATTTTTATTACACGGAAGCTCCCAGAAATAATACTATGAATGCATCTTTTATCCATGAGAATATTAGAATTAACATTATATAACATATTATATACAATAGCCTATATTAGTAATAGACAGGGTATGAGCACAGACTTTCACATGACCCACCACTCTCCACACTATCTCATAATACTGATACACCTGGACACACATATGTCGAAAAGACAAATAATCACCAATATACATATTTCATGCTAAAACAGCAATCATCAGTTGGTCCAGCTTACCATCTCTACACATATATGCTACAAGTGCTCAGACATATATTAAGATAGCAAATCCTCCTACTTTAATGGACAGGCTTCAATGTACTCCACACTCCAACTCTTCAACTGTCCATCCAATTGAAAATCTGATGATGGAATGCTCAAAGGCCACCCTTAGGCCAAGATTGTTGTCACACCCATATTGACCTAAAGGTCAATCTGACCCCTCATGTACAGGACCCAATCCATTAAACACATATACAAGGGATAGGCATACATCTCTAATATGTAATAGATGAAATACACAGGCTTATATATACCTGTGTCTATATATCTATTACATATTAGAGATGTCTGCCTATCCCTTGTATATGTGTTTAATGGATTGTGTCCTGTACATGAGGGGTCAGATTGACCTTTAGGTCAACATGGGTGTGACAACAATCTCGGCCTAAGGGTGGCCTTTGAGCATTCCATCATCAGATTTTCAATTGGATGGACAGTTGAAGAGTTGGAGTGTGGAGTACATTGAAGCCTGTCCATTAAAGTAGGAGGATTTGCTATCTTAATATATGTCTGAGCACTTGTAGCATATATGTGTAGAGATGGTAATCTCGACCAACTGATGATTGCTGGTTTAGCATGAAATACGTATATTGGTTATTATTTGTCTTTTCGACATATGTGTATTCAGGTGTATCAGTATTATGAGATAGTGTGGAGAGTGGTGTGGTGGGTCATGTGAAAGTCTGTGCTCATACTCTGTCTATTACATATATAGACACAGGTATATATAAGCCTGTGTATTTCATCTAATAGCCTATATTATGGATTTTAAAGAATACAAATTTTATTAGATTGCATTGTAAAGTGATTAATGAAGCTGTAAATGGCATACTATAGATATGTATAAATCAAAGTATAAAAGAACAAGAAGCACAAAAAATTAACTTTATATATATATGTCATATAAGTTCAGCATCTAAGGAAAAATACTCTAGTAAACTCTTAGTTGTGTTGCCACCTGTACCTTCAAATCAATATATTAGTTTGAATTATGTTAAGATTATTTATAAATGTTTTGTTAATTCTATAAAAATAATTTTGTCTCTTAATGGGTAATTCATTGCAAAATTTTATCAGTAGGGAAAATAATCATTTTTGTTTACTGCTGAAGTTTAAATGGAGATCATTTAAGAATTTTAATCAGATAGACACTATTTTTTTGACAATCCTGTTGCAGTGGACAATGAAGAGATTTGTATGGAGTCCTGCTACAATGAGTCTAGGATCATCATATCATCAGTTGATCTCATTGAAAAAACCATTGTTGGTTTATCATAGACAATTCCTGTTTCTTGAAAAATCTGCTATTGCAATTTTATTGGCATAGTTTGAATTTAGAACATTTTACAATGGTTTTTTGTTGACTACATTTTTTATGAATAGAATTATTTAGATTCTTACTTTTTTCCTACTTTATATCATAGTCTGCAGAAATATAAAAATATTCATAAACTGTATTATGCTGCCATACATAGGGACATCGTAAAGTTGATAATTATCATGTCATTTCACAATGGTGGAAATACTTTTTTTTGTGACTCATTTGAGGATATATTTTAAATACTTTTCTAATATCTATAGCCTTTTACCTATTTGGAGTGGTATACATCATCATTTAGATATTTTTCATCATTATTTTAGTATTATTATTATTATTATACTTTTTTTTTTTTACAATTCAAATTTGATCTATCTAAATATTATTATCTTTCTCCAAAATATGAACTCTGTGAAATATTTTTTTTTTTCTAAATTGTATATGAGCATACCATATTATAAAATTTCTATGATGGAGTCACCTCTTATATGATATATAATTAAAAGTTTTTACTTGTTTCAAGTTTTTGCTTTGTCTATTGTTTCTGATATTTTCTCATAGATTATAGCTATTTACATTTCTTTGATTCTCTTTGTTCAAATATTAATTTTATCTATTTTATTACATCTCTTTTTTCACACAACTGACTCTCTATAATATTAAAATTTTAATTAAATAATGTTAATCAACATTAAGTAATTAGTTGCAGAGATTGGAGTCTTTGCTATTTCATATTACTTTATTCAGCTTATTTTTATACTCGATAAGTAAAGAACTATATTAAAATCTACACAATGGGTAAAAATCTAAACACTTTGATTTAGATTACAGTATATGCAATTTTGATGTATCATCATATATGCACGATATTTTGAAATAAAAGTTTCAGTTTTAAAACTGTTCTTGAGCCAAATTTTTTTATATATTGGTATTAATTTTTTTTCATGAATTATAATTTTTTATTTTTATCTTATTCTATATTAGAAAGTAAAAATAATCGAAATTACGTAAATTTTTACAATATTTTTTAATTTTTTAAATTAATAGTTTAATTAATTGCAGTATTAATTATTTCATGATTTTATCAATAGATGTCACTTCATTACGGTTTTGGGACGTGAAATTGAATTTTCCTCATCTACGAATCAAATTTTAACTATCAGACTTTGCGAAAGTGTATTTAGATTAAAAGAAGTTAAATGTAGAATAAATTAAAACTATTTTAATGGAAATAGATGTTTAGTTGTGAATAAAAATAATAAAAGAAAATTCAAATGCAGAAAATAATGTCTAATATAATATTTCATGATAGTAACTATAAATACAGTATATTATTAAGAATCGTGATTATAATTTAATTAAAGTAATGGTGACAAAAACTATAAGCTAGATGTAAAATATAAATGAGACTCTTTTGTTTGAAAATCTATTGAAAGAGGGAAATTAAAGTCTGCAAGACTTCCTGGGCATATTCAAGTGATGAATAAAAAAATTATTCACAGTCAACAAGAAAAGTTACAAAGAATAAATATATAACTTATATAACTCAGAATTAGTTCTATTTTACTTTAAAATGGTTAAACACTAAACTGAAAATTGTTAATGAAACTAATTTTTTAAAATTTGCATTTAACTTTTGTAACCACTATCAACTGAAATTGCAAACATTTAATCAAATTAAGTTACACTATTTAAAAGATCATTTTTCTTTTTCGTGCAATATCAAACTTTTCAATTACATCTTCACAATCCAAGTTATTATTCTTATATATTTTAGTGCAGTTATAGAGTAACATAAAAATCTTTGATTAGAAGCTCAACTGTTTCTTCTGGTGTTTGAATATTATTTGACCTGAAAAAAAAAAAAAAAAAATAATTTGCAAATTATTATGGTTTGGTAGACAAACTAAATTTATAAATTAAAAAAAAAACCACTCATTGATGACTTTTAATGAAAACATTTTCTGTTTATTCCTGCAAGAGATAAAAGTTTTTCAGAACTTACATTAATTAAAAATCACCTCATTAATTAAAGGGTATTTTATTGCACTGCTAAAATAAATTTAAAGGGAATGATTTCAAATAATAATTATTTCTCTCCAATATATGTATATGCCCCCCCCCCTTCTCTTTTGTTATAATAATAAATTTTATTATATATATTATATTTTTTTATTACTAACAAAAGAAGTCTTTCTCAACTTATGTATACAAGAAATGGAAGACTATACTATAACCATCAGAAGACAATCTCATTTTCCCCCCAGATGATAATGAATCTTAAATTTATTAAACAAAAGAAAAGGACATATTTTTAGCCATTTAAGTAATTTATTTAATTTTTTTTGCAAGACATGTTTGCAAATATTCTGTGTGATTTATTATAATGTTAGAGCGACAGTCTCCAGAGCTAAAAGTTATTGTATTGATGCCTAACTTGTTATTTCTGATGTTTGGATGTTACATGATCTTCCAAGTAATTAAATAATTATTTTTATTTTGTTGTTATTATTATTTAGTAAAAGTAGCAAGCAATTTCATTTATTGCAGTTAACAATAATGATATCAATAAAATGTTGCTAATTATTTGTTATCTAAAATAAAAGAATTGAATAATATTATTGCTCAAGACTTTATAAGAAGTTTGAACATTGGAATGACGGAATTGGAATCATGCCATTACATTTTCTTTATATAATTTTATTTAATATATATTTTAATATTCATTCTAAAAACAATTGTAATATCAATGTTTTTTGTTACTAATGTATGTTTTTATATTCCATCTAAAAGCAGATTAAGGCTATGACTAAATGATATTTGATCATTATCAGTGCTATTGCTTGTATGTATTCATATATTAACTATCAATTATGAATTAAACCTTTAAATCATGTGACCAAATTTTTGGTTACATGCCAAGACTTTGTATTGATCTTATATGAAGCAATTTATATTTTGCATGGTGTATTCATTCGTTTTTTTTTGTATTGCATATGGTTTAATTGAAGACTTTACATGCTGCTTAAATAGTTCATTTATTCATGGAAATAAAATGAGAGTAGTTAATTATTGTCTTTCTACATTATACATAAGAAGAAAAGTACTCTTAAAGCACTTCAGAATAATATATTACATGCTTTTTTCTCCTCATTAAAAATTAAAACTAAGTATAATATGGATGAATAGTTTATTAAACATTGAGCAAGAATAACTATCTAGAAAATTTAAGCATTAATGTAGTTTTATTCATGAATACACACTTATTGATATTATCATTACCATGTGTTATTTTCTCACATATTATTTTGGAATTGTTTTTAATATTTTTCCTTAATATCTTCTGCCTTTTTAATTCTATCATTTTTTTATTTAAAAAAAAATTATGTTTAGTATACTTCAATTTTCTTTGCAGTTTTTTTTCTTCAATAATATATGAAAACATGTGCTCGTGTGATGTTTTTTATTGTTGTGTGGACTGTCTAAATAAGATTAATTTTATTTATAGTATAGAAGTTTTTTTAAAAATATTTATTGTCATATATTTTACAGTAATGTAAATATTAAATTAATAACTAGTAAATAATTAAGTTAATATTTTCTAATTAATTTTTAGAACTTTCTTGCTTTATGTGCAAGCGATTACTACAATGATGCTCTTTTTCATCGTAATATTAAAGGTTTTATGGTGCAAACTGGTGATCCTACAGGTACTTATTATAAGCTGTTGTTTTATGAATACGTAATTATGAATTTTAAATTCTCTGCCTACAGGCAGATTAGGTTAATTAGAAAATAAAGTAGTATGACCGCATGTTCACTCTTTATCAATAGTAGTTGCTATCTCTTTAACATTATTTATTCTAGATTTCAGATTTTATATCATTAGAATGCAAAAATATTGTCTTCAAGAAATGAAAAGCATGTTTCTGATTTTCTTTTTCTTATATAGTTAGAATGTAAAAATTATTAATAAAAATGTTGATATGATTAACAAGTTATGGAAAACGATTAATGTTCCACAAACACACAACACATAGGATCAAGAAAAGAGGAATTCTAAAAACTAAAGGATTTGAAAGCACACTTGAAAGAAAGACTATACAGTATTGATCAAGTTAACAGAAAAGATTATAAGAAATTAAATTAAAAAAAACAAACATAAGAAAAAGAAGAACAAAAAACAAAACTATACCATTGTTTGAGAGATAAAAATATTCTGCAGACCTCAAAAAATGAAAATGTCAATGCAATCAAAAAAAATCTCATAAAAAAGCTCTTTTAACTTACGTCCTTTGATATTTGTAGAGGAAATAAAACTTACTCCAAAGGCCTAATGGAATACAATTAGAAATAAAAGTAAATCTACTGTCAACAGTTATACATAATTCTTCACACACACACACAAAAGGCAGTATATTTGACACCAATTATTGACATCAAAATCTATAGAGTTTTAGAAAAAAATAAACTCATTGAACAAGTAGATTTTAGTAAAAAAAAATTTCAGTAATTGTTTAACTTCACTTCCAAATGATACAAGTTTCTACCCACCTTTTGTAGTTTATAACATTATCTTTACTTCATATTTAGGCAAACTTATAAAACCGAGAATAGTTTGTTTCTACAAAAGATATGGCAAGGAATTTATGGCAGAATGTGCAAACTCATCAAGATTGAATAAACTTTGAAATATTTTTCATATTCTAGATAAGCTTAATATTTTTTTTTTCCAAACAATTCCCAAAAACAATCAGCTAAACTATTCTGTTATTGACTGATTAATGGAAAACTACTTCTCTAGAGAGTAAAATGATGAATAGTCACTCAAATTCTCATTCTTAGAAATTGTCAAACTTGAGGAGTAACAGTCTCTATGGGATCTGTTGAAGATATGTTTGGCCTGCAATGCATATTTAAAGGCAGTTTGTTTTTTACTTTGATACATATATATATAACTACTTTTCATCATAAATTTTCTCATATATATACATGGGGGTATCCAAAAATAACCAGAATTTTATAATAAAAAATTGCTTATTTATTTTTAATTGTTATAAATTTAATCTCTTTCAAATTACTATCCATTTGATGCAATACACAGGTCTAAATATTCAAAATAAGAGTCATAGATCACATGACCCAATTCTCTTATGCTTGTAAGATATAAACAATGAGCATTGTCAATTGCTCAACAAGCTTTGTGATAAATGCTTAGCCAGAGAAAGCATTTAAAATATCTGTTAGATCCCCTCCCCCCCAATCTCTGACTATGGTTTCGTGTTTTGGCACTCCTCAGAGAGGCACACGAAACCATGGTCAGAGATTTGGGGGGGGGGGTAGCACCTCTCTGAGGAGTTCCAAAACATGAAACCGTGGTCAGAGATTGGGGGGGGGGGGTTCCTGACAGAGATATTTTAAATGCTTTCTCTGGCTAAGCATTTATCACAAAGCTTGTTGAGCAATTGGCAATGCTCAAGGTCTAAATATGTTTTCTGTTTTTCAAAATAGTCCAGAAATACTTGCAAAGTGATGCGTTTTAATACTTCTGTCATTTTTTCCCTCCAATTCTAAGTTTGCAAAAAAATTGAGACATTTTTTTCATTCGAGAGATTAAAAAAATATGGAATGAAGTGAGATAAAGAGAAAGAATGCAGCTGATAGATAAGTTGATTCATGCTTAATTTAATTAACTTTTTGAGCGGCTGGTACTTTATTGGCCAAGTGAGGTAAAAGTGTAAACTTTTAATTGGTCAAGACACAAACTCAGCTGTCAAAATATATTCATCTTTTAATATTATATTCAATTTAGATTCGTTTGTAAAAAGTATATTAATAATTTGTCAGGTTATGAAAATTAAAGAAAGTTTTTTCAAAAATAAATTTCTATTTATTTATTTTAGAAATATTTGATAGCGTCAAATTTAAAAGCGAAAGTTAGTAATGAATTAAAAAGAGTTGCTGACGTAAATAATTTCTTTCTTAGTTTTACATTACGGAAAAATAAATATTTTTCTAAAATAATTTTATTTTTAGATATTTTATCAAAATAATTTATAATTTGTCAAAAAATACTTCTAAAATTGTCTAAAACATTTGTTTATCATTTTTGAAATGAAAATCGTAGCATTTTTCTTTCTTTAGGTGGTTTTCTTTGTCCTTGACAGCCAATCAGAATGTCCTTGATGGCTAAGAGCCAATCACCATTAAGCTTTCTTCTTTGTTCAACATTTAATGACAGTTTTATTGATTTTTTACTTGTAAAATAATTCAAGAGAGGGAAGCATCTTACAGAACTTTTTATAATCTTTTCAATGACGGTAAAATCTTTACCATAGCATTAAAAATGACGGAATTTCAGTGACTTCAAGTGGATGCGAGTCAACTCGTAAAAACCACACTAAAGATTAAAAATGTTTCACACTGAAAGCTTTAAGAGATGACATTTTGTGGGGGTGGAGCTTGCACTCTATTCTTTGTCACAAAACAGTATGTTTACATTTTATTGCATCGCATAAATGTTCCAGAACTTGCAGATAAAATGCCTGACTGTTATGAACTAAATTTGAGAGAAAAATACCATTTGTATCAACAAAAAAAAAACAGCATTGTTTTGACTTCGGATTTCACTTGTGACACTTTTTAGGGATGTGGTACATTTAATGTTTTAATTAAACCACTCATATTCTTAAGTTTTTATGTGATCAGCTTTCTCATAATCTGTTTCAAGCATCACAACTTTTTTCCATTTCTGTAAATGAAAACCGAATTTCACATTGTTGGACTTTTCAGCTATTATAAAAAAATTGGATAAAAATGTACATTACAAAACAATGTATTACATGGCCCCATGATTTCACACAGTGATGTCATTTGGTAGATTGATGCAGAAGGGTCCTTACAAGAAGTATGTAAGAGCTGAAGCATATACTACAACAGGTGTGGAAACCAGAGAACGATTCTGATTATTTTTGGGTCCTCCCCTATATATATTATAATTGTCGGGGAATATTTGGCATTGGAGTCTTACCGTATCTGCCATACAAGGGTGCCACCAGATCATTCGAACCTGGAAAATTTATATAGTAGGCAGATACAGTAAGATCCAGAATTTAAATAAATATGACCGAAATGCCACAGTCACTAGCTCATGGAGCAGCAGAGATAATATATAAGATTAAAAAATAAAATAAACCATTGTCAGATTAACAATACACAAAAAGATTTATTGACACATATATAAATATTTAAAAATTAAGGAATAAAGATGATCTTAAATTTGTTATTATTTTATATTTAAAATTTAAATTTTAGAAATTTGCACAGATGGATTTTAATAAGAGTTTGTTTTATAATGTTGAGTATAGATACGCTACACAGATTCGTTCAAAAAAGAAAATATTCTATAGCCCTTATTTAACCCTAGGCCAAAAGTTCGCAGTCAAACTAACGCCAATCTATCTGATATATCGATGTATTCATTGCAGCATGAATACGACAGCACAGTACCATATTGTCAGGAATACACATCTGAACAGCATAGTTATATAGAAGAAATTATCTCTTATCCAGTACAGGAATGTTACATCTGTCTGGCGAGAACAACAATAAAATAAATAAATAGAAAACTCCATAGGAAGGGATTGCGGTCATTTTTTCCGACTTACCATCTCATTCCATAGGCTAAAGGGGTGATCCAAGGAACAGGGAATATGTCTGCTTCTGATGGTCGATAAGAATGGGATTACTTTTCCCAAGTGCGGCGTAATGGTGATCCTGCAAGTAGCGGATCTTCATACTACATTTACCAATTATACAATATATCCAATTCATTAACCCAATCTAACTACGAAACAACTAACCCAAGATTAACCCTCCCTTAAACTAACATAAACTTAACGAATCTATATAGCCGTCCACACCCAACTTAAATACATTCAAATAATTTAATTAATATGAAATTATTAAAGAAAGAAAAATGGAAATGATTATTAGCTTAGCCAATTTATACATAAAATTAATTTAGAAATTTTCTTTAAGTCAGATAAGTTCCTTTAAAGTTAAATTTAACTTATTCTGCTTATAGAAGATATATTGAAACAGTTTATAATGACAGAAGTTCATACTTTCCATGATAGATTGCCTAGAGTCTGTTTTATCCATTTTCGTGATCACTTTTGTAGACTGTTTGTCCTTTGTAATGGAGCCACTACTTGCCGTTCAGTTGGTCAAGAATTGTCATCTGGAGGCCTTAGCTGGTTGTCCGGAAATTAAATCTACTGCAGACTCCTACATCATGGAGCCTACAATACAGCTACAGTTTATAAATGGATTAATAGTCCGCTTGTAGATTAATAGTCAGCCCCGCAACAACAATTATACTTTTGTAGCTTATTATCAGCATTTTCAGAGATTGATCAAACATGATATCACTACTTCTAATGTTCAATTTTTGGTCCATGCTGTGTCTTCGTGCTTGCATTGGTCAAGCTAATTTTTTTATTCTCTTATCTGATCTTTTAATTATATACGAGCCCCTAGGGCTAGTTTGCTTTTCATTTAATTAAAAGAACAATCATTTCCATTTTGAGATTACATAGGAATTAATTAATACCTGTTTCCATTTTATTTGTTACTTTTAAAAAAAATATTAATCTTTAAATCTTTACCTTTTTTTTTTTTTTTTATAAAAAAGTACATTCAAATACTTATTTTTTTTTATTTTAAAAAGAAAAAATACTTTTAAAGTTTTCCATCTGTATGATATAGATACATATACGTTATACAATTCTTTTTAAATTTAGCTTTTAGTTTTTAATAAATTTATTTTTATTTATGAACTTGTTTTTATTTTAATTTTAAAATAATGTAACGGCATATGTATACTGTTACAATATTAATACTTTCAGATGATGATATTTTTTTTATATACTTTTAGGCACAGGAAAAGGAGGTTCAAGTATATGGGAAAGAAAATTTGAAGATGAAATAAGAGATGATTTAAAGGTAATTATCTAAAAATCTTTTATTACTGATTAGAAAAAATAACAATAAAATTAGAATTCTAACAATTTCACTCATTTACTTTTACAATTGTTTAAAAAATATGTTTACTACGGTTAACGCTGGCCAACACATATTTTAGTGCTTCAAATGTTAGACCTGTTTCTGGCTATATTTGATCTGCTGATTCCAAAAATGGTGGCTGTTGTCCCATATCAAAACTATTTTTTGAGATACAGAACGTATGCTATACACTGTTCTTTACTCTGCTTACTCATAAAAAATCAGGATATTTTAATGTAGTGTTTAAATTAATACCTTTTAAGCATGAAGGGAATATTAAATATTAAAAGAAAAGGTACTAAATGAAAAATCTTCTTATTTTATATCAAAAGCACCAGTTTATGATACAAATGTTTCAATCATTCTACACACAAGACTTCCAAGAATGGGATCTGCCAAGACATTTCCACTTAAAATTATAACAGTAGTCTCTCATCATATATGCATCTTATCTTCATTGGTGATTATGCTTCCATTATTTTTATGTCTTGGTGAAATCTTTGATTTTGCTCTTCATTTAACTCACAAGATTATCTGGAAAGTGCATTTCAATTGATGCCTGTAATATTAATAATACAAAAATAATAGTCATTGAAATGATTTTTTGGTTCTCTCTTAACCATTGGTACTCCAAATTTCAGGCAGTTTCTGTTTCCATTTGTACACTAGCACAAATGCTCCTTACATCTCCAACCCTAAAATAATCTATATAAGCTCTTTTTACAAACTCAGAAACAGGTTTCTTACTTGATTTCTGTATGTATCCCCACAAATATAGAAAAATATGTCTGGATAATGCAAGCAGTTTGATTTTGAAGTAACCATAACTTCTACGGTGTTCAGCCCACTGCCTAGACAGTCATAACTATTATACAATTAAGTTATTACCTTTTTCAATCCTATATTTTGGAAGTAAAATTCCAGTTGGAAATATGTAACAACAAAACCGCAAAACAGGTAACAGAAGAACGAATTGAAAAAACTGTTAGAATTTAAATCTATGCACAACTGTTTATAACAGATCAGATTGAGAAACCTTTATGTAGTATATGAAAACCACGATTTACCATCTAAAATTTTTATGCATAATTATGTAATAAAACAGAACAAAAGCAAATTTGTCATTTGAGCTTTACGTTTTTGTGCTAGTGTGCATTAAGGAAAGGAAGTAGACAAAGTTATAGAATAAATATTATTATACAAGCACACAAATATATGGATAATCAAAACGCATAAATTTCCCATTCAGATAAAAAAGTTTGTTATGACATAGAGATTTTTTGAAGACTAAAATTTTATAAATTCAACCATTTCTAAGAAGCTAGAGCTGATGCGGTATATCCAGTGCAGTTTTCTGAATATGTGACCAAATAATCCCAAGAGCAGGCCTAAAAACCAAGGCACCAAGAAAAAAAGTTTGTTGGTTGATGCAATTGAAATTAAGTTTGAACTTTGCTCTAAAACTTTTCATATTAATAAGAAATAATTAGACACTTTATTGTAACTACGCAGATTTGTAATGAAAATGTAATCATAAGTTCAAAAATAAAAATCAAATACCCAATTTTCAAAGAACTTATTAAGAGATTTTTTTAAAAAAAACTTTATAAAACAATAACTAATGAGTCTTTTAAAAAATTCACTTTATTTTTCTCAATAATGATCCAAATTTATTTGGGAAACATTGAATTATTTTCAAAAGAAAATCTCATTTTTTGTTCTAAAAGATCTGGCTGAAATTGAATGTTGGTAATAGAATCATTAGATGAAGTTTCTATTGCATGTGTTTTACATCATATTATCAAATTTTAATTAAAGTATGAGATGCATTGCAAGAAAAATAAATTGCATATTTGGTTCATGCTGATCTACGACTTCGAACAGGTGATCTCTACTTAATACCCTCATTTCTTAAATTATTATTTTTATCATCAAGCCAAGCCAAGGATCTATTTTAAATAAAAGTAATAAGCTTCTAAGTAAAGTTAAAATATTTTTTATTGGGAAAATCATTCCTTTATTTGTTCTCAGTTTGATCATGAATATGAATCTATTTATAGTTTTTTGCAGAATAGACATTATATAAGAAGATCTGCTACAACCATATACTTGACAAATAAGTACAATCTCAGATATGTTAGTTGCCGAAAAATATTTTAAATTAATGTTAACTGTATTGTTATGGACTACTAACATTTAACCTATGATCTATAATCATTCTATAGACAAGAGGATTCAGCATATTTCTTTGGACTTTATTCAAAACTGAGTATTTTTAGAAATAAAAAGACATTGCATGTAATAAAACAGTCTTATTTGTAACAATTTTTTTAAAAAGATTAATAAAATTGTTTATCTTAAAAGATCATTTATTCATTTACAATATCCATTCACCTTCTAAATAATTTCATTTATAACAGAATTTCATGATAAAAACTAAGTTTAAACATAATGTATAAATCAGTTTGGTATCCCAACCTGTCTTTAGACAGAGAACGTAAAGTCATCAACATTTTATTACAACTACTTATAAATGAATATGACCATAAATCAACTCACACTCAATATTCTGATTATTTCTATATATATTTAAACTCTTTGTACTTTCCGTACTAATTCTCCATCTTTCCAACTTCCTGTTCTTTATTAATGCATCTATTCTTCTATCCCATTCCTTGCCACTATAACCCCCAACAATTCTCCAACACAATCATCCCACCTTTTGTATAAGTATATTGACATAAAGTCTTTATCCCAATCTTCTGCATAGCATACTACCTTTCTCACCCATTGTGTTGCCTGTCCTTTATTTATAACCCAATTAAATACTATTTTGGCTATTCTCTTATTATCTATAAATTGCAATTTACCCGACATTTTCATTTTGCTTTTGCATGTCTCATATAAAAACTTAACTATCCCATTTCTCCTTCAATTGCCTCCTTTGCCATCTCTTTTTCCAAGTATCTGACACTCCTTTACTAACACATTGCTACCATATGTTAATCCTGCTACTGCTACTCCCATACAATTCTAGCTATGTCATATTTATTATATGAAAACACTGTTAATTTCTTTATCATTCCCTTTCTTTTCTTGGCTTCATTTATCAATTTTTTCTCCCATTCATCTAAGCAATTTCTCTGATTAATTAAGAAGATTCCTGAATAATTATATCTATTCACCACACTTAACTTTATATTTCCCAATAATTAACTTTATATTTCCCAATAAAAATTCTTTGTCTTCTCTTTCCCCAGTATTAATCATCATTACTTTTGATTTTTCTTCACTAAATTTAATTCCCATTTCTTTACCCATTCTTGTGCATGTCTTCATGATGTCTTCCCTTCTTTCTGTGCACAAGAAGACATCATCTGCAAATAAAAGACTCAATAATATATATACTCCCTTGCCACCTATTAATGGTATCTCTACCCCTCTTCCTGGTCTTTCTGTTGCTCTCTCCATTTCTCTCAAATACAACAAAAACAAAATAGGTGACATATGGCATCGTTGCCTTAGTCCACCCCATTTTTAACTTTTAACTGGTTCTATATTCTCTAATTGATACATATAGTAATTATTTTCATACAATCTCTTAATAAGATTCATTAAAGTTCCATCCAGTCCCAAATTTACTAAACTTACCCATAATGTATTTCTATTTACAATATCATTTGCCTTTTCTATATCAATGAAAACCATATATAACTGTCTACCTGTTTTCTTACTCATAAGTTGTGTAACTACAAATAAACTATCCCTTATATGCCTGTTTGATCGAAAACATCCTTGCATTTCTCCTATTATATTATTTTCTTCCATCCATTTTGTCACCTTTCCAGCCACCGCTATTGGCTTAACTTTCTATGATCCTTAAACTTTTCTTTAATGGAAAGAATTGAATAAACTGATGAAATAAACATTGCATTGTTTAAAGTGTATGGCACATATATTGAGGATAATATCAGTCTACATTAAAAGAGAGTGTGTGAAATATTATATTCAAAGGATAACATTTACAAGAAATATTTACGGAATAATGTGAATACTGAGATATAGTTTTGTGTCTTTGAAATGTTAATATGATAATAAACACAAGGAGTCTACAATAAAAATATATTGTGCAAGTTGAAAATAATTTTTGGTTGTCAACGAAAAAAACTGTTAAATTGTAAATAATCTGTTTGCGGTGGAATTTAGTATTTTATTATATTATTATGAGAACAAGAAGAGTATAGGTGGAGAGGGGGGAACGCTAACGATTAGTTAGGGTAAAGTGTTTGAAACGGTTTGAATGATAGAAATTAAAGCTCCTCAAGGATGAAATTAGTAAAATCTTATTATATTTTAAGATCTTTATTGTGTTTTGTTTTCATAAAAATATTCATGTTTTGTCTTTCATTCTTGCCATAAGACTGCTGAAATACAGAATTGTTACCAAGAAGTATTCTCCAACAGAAGTAGCATAAAAAGTAAAAATCAAATGTGTCCGATGAGTAAATTCTAGCTGATACCTTCCTTCTAATGTGTTTGATAAATTTTGCTTGGACTCTGCTTATAAGATTTGATGTTAAGTAAACTACATTCTTATCTGATAATGTTGTTGAATTCTTCTCACACAAACATTTTAACTCTCGTCATTTCAAAAAAAGAAAAAAACATGTAATGGCAACACTATCACATATTCATTTGTCATCTGAACATTAATGATTGCACTAAAATTAAGACTTTAAACTTTTTTTTGAATAGCATAAATATTGTGCAGGCTTTAGTTCTGTGGTAGAGCGTCAGACTCTGAGCAAAAGGTCCTCAGATTGATTTCAGTTCTGGCACTTCCAGCATCGAACTTACGAATTCCCACACAATAAAGCCATTTGATTATTTAATAACATGCATTTCAAATACTAGTTAATTTTCTCTAAAAGAAAATTTTATTCAGTTAATGATTCAATTCTCTTATAAATATTAAGTAATAAAGGTATATTTTTATTTCTACAAATTCCAGGACAGCTATTGGATTTTAATGATTATGTCCATTGTTGCTCATTTTTTTTATTACTGAAGCACACCATACAATAATTATTTGAGAATTTACATGGATTGTACTGATCAACTCTCTTTTATGCTTTAATCATAGACTTTCTAAAACTTTTTTATGGATATGAAATCATCTACTTTAAATTGGATTTTTTTAAATATTGACATAGTAATTTGAACTAATTCATTGTATCAAATAATTACTTGTAATTCATCTATTACACTTGTAGAACACTAGTGTTTTTAGTCCCAATTGTTTTCTAAGCTTAATAATTGATACTTATATTATTATCAATTTTTATCATATAACAAATATTCAGAAGATAGATATGATCTTTCTTATATCATATTGTTAAATAATTATATTTTTTTAACATATCTTAATTGATTTGTGTTTGGAGATTTATGTGACCATCACTATATAAATGCATTTTTATTAATGAACATACAGAAAAGATTACTTCTTATCATGCTTTCAATATATTTACTATATCATCATATTCATGGCATATAGTGCTGTGATTAAAGAACTATTTAATCACATCATTATATGCCATAAATATGATATAATAAATATATTGAAAGCATGATAGGGAGTGATAAAGCTGAATCTTAAAAAAGTACTTTTTTGTCAGTATGTTCATTAACAACCAAGTATTACGTTAGCTCAGAAAATTAGTAATAATTGATTACTCTGATTGGCACTGAGTAGCACTACTGTATGGAGAGTTTTACCTGTTTTAATAACAGTAATGTGTTAGCATAAGAAATAGTGATCATGTGATATTTAGTGGTTTAGCATTTTTATTGTTAGTAAAATGTCTTTTTTTTTAAAAAAAAAAAATATATAAACTTTTCTTAATGCTTATAATTCTAATTGAAATTCTTAGCATAATGTTCGTGGTGTGGTCTCCATGGCTAACAATGGTCCTAATACAAATAGTTCACAATTTTTCATCACCTATTCCAAACAGCCTCACCTTGACCTCAAGTATACTGTATTTGGCAAGTGAGTATACATTTTTACGTTCAGAAATTTTTCTATAAGAAGGGAAAATGCTTTACTTTATTTTCAAATCATATCTGTATATAAATTTATATCTGCATTTGGTTACTATATGATTTTGTTGGACTTAATAGTAAAAATTTTCAAAGATATTATTTTGAATGGGTGGAGGAGAATTATTTTCAAGAGAGAGTTTTTTACAAAAGGTATCTAGATAAATCAATTATTTTATAGAGCGCGATGTTTATAAACTGTAATATTTAAACAGCATTAAGCTGTTGCACATGCACTTTGCAGATTTTAACTATAAATGACTGAATACTAACACTTCAAACACATGATATAGTCTTTGGAAAAGATAGAGTGGCCATCTATCTTTTCCAAAGACTTTATCATGTGTTTGAAGTGTTAGTATTCAGTCATTTATAGTTAAAATGTGCAAAGCGCATGTGCAACAGCTTAATGCTGTTTAAATATTAAAAGGTATCTAGATACAGTTTTATTTTCATTTTTATACTAATAGTTAACGTTCATATTAATGCAATTTATTCACTCTATTTTGAACACTTCTAAGCAAAAAACTTTTTATTGTACATGTATGCATACACAATCTTATGCATACACAATCTTACATTTCGACTGTCCTGCAGTCTTCTTCAGAGCTATAATATAATGAACAAAATAAAACACATAAACTATATAAATAACCATAAAAATGTAAACAATAAAATTTATAAAATAATAATAAAAAAAACAACAACTAAAAAACAACATAAAATATAACAAAATATAACAAAACTGAAATAAATTTAATCAAACCCAAATAAAATAATCCGGTTGAAACTTAAATTGGGTATATTTATATACAACAAAAGGTTTTTTGCTAAAAAATGTTCCAAGTAGAGTGGATAAATTGCATTTATATAAGATATTACAGCAAAATAATTATATAAGATATTACAGCAAAATAAAGGAAGTGGTGAATTTGGTAATGTTTCTGTCGGTGATTATTTAGAATTTCAAGAGTTGCACCTTTTATTAGTAAAAACAAAATGACATCTAATAAATTAATTAACTTTAGGCATAGTGGGATTAAGCTGGTTGGAATAAATAATTCTTTTGATCAGGAGCATTTTAGATTTATAAATAAAATGTTATAAAGTAATCTATTGAGATAGATTCATTAATAGTTTTATTTAAGTTCTTTAATTCTGCCTCTGTATTCATAGATTTGATAGTCATTAATCATGTTGTTCATGGTTTGTATTAGAGCATATTTACAAAGGTCAATGGCAATTAAATTTCATTTATGAATCTGATGGGTGTAGTGACTATGAGTTGTGCTCAATCTGTCTGTAGATTCCAGTTATTTTTAGCAAGATCAAGTTCAATTGATGTTAACTATTGGATCTGGGGAAAAAAAAAAAAATGGAACTTCATAAAAAGTCAATTCTTTTGACATGTTTTTTTGATTGTTTGAAACTATTTTTGTTGAACATCAAGAAAGAGGATCTTGATTTGAGATAACTTTTCTTGGATGGTGAAACTATATTTTGAATTATTGGCACGTCTGATCTAGTTAACACCTTTTTATAAATTTTGTGTGAGGCAACTTCTTTTCTGATATTCAGCAGATGATTATGTAAAAGAACAGGGAGACCATTGAAAAGGAGTAGGCTTGAGTGTGCCAATATTATTTCTCATGATAATATTTGAGTCTAGAAATTTAGTGTGGGAATTTTTTCTCCAGACAGGTGCACACTTCTAAGGAAAGTTGTCCATAAATCTCAAGTTGTACTAGTCAGTTTTGCAAAGGAGTTTATTTATAGAAAGTATTTAATCTTAGATGAGGAAAATTAATTAAATCTTTTATCCAAAATTATTCCCAAGTGATATGTGGTAGGACTATGTTTAGAGATACTTTTCTAAAATAACCTGTTATAAAAATATGAACATAAATCTTAAAAAAAAATCTGTAAATATGCAACATTTTTTCCCATCATTTATAATGTGATAATATTATTCAATCTGTGAGTTAGTTGGAATAGTCCCATAATGAAGATATGATTGGGAAGTATACATTTTTTGAATGCTATCAAGTGTTTTTAAAATGACAACATATAAATTGGTATTTGAGTTTTTAATATCTTTCAAAGAAACATTTTCAAGTATATTTGGTCAACATCATTGTGAATGTTTTTTTTAATTCACTCATATATGAGAAACTTTTAATATAGAGATTAAGTATGAGATATATCATTAATATTGCTAGTTCATAGTGAGGATTATGCATATTTTAACTTTAACACATAATCATCCTACCATATATGTGTTTCAGTAACCAAAAATTTACTAATCTTTATTTCAAAACAATGGCAATAACAAAAAAAAATTAAGAAATTATTTTAATTAAAATGAAATTTCAATTACTTAAATTTAGTTCTAGGGTAAATACTGATTACTGCAATAGAAAAACATCACAAGGAAATGCTCGATATAATCTGTTTTAGATTAATAAACTAGCTTGAATTTAATATCACTTAATATTTTCCATTTCATCATAAGAAAAATAAAGATTACAAAAATAGTGGGGTTTTTTTTTTGAGAAAATATTTTAATGAGTTTAATTTTTAAAAACAGTTATGCATAAAGTTATTTAGAAAAAAAAAAAATATAGTTTTAGATTATTTTACTTGCTTTTTAAAGTTTAATAGAATTAAAAGAGGGGCTAAGATTATTTAGTTTAGATAATTTTATCGTTCTTTAAAAGAAAAAAAGAGAGATAATAAAATTTTAGTTTTAGATAAATTTACTTGTTCTTTTAAAGAAAAAATTAAGCAGATGTTTTTTGTTATTTATTAATAGAAAACTATTATTTCATCTTTTTTTAAAAAATAAATAAATAAATAAAATATCAACTTTATTAATTATAAAACAGATATTATAATACATTATATTTATTCATTTTGTTAATTATTTTTGTTGATGACTTACTGTATATACTTTTTAAATTAAAATTATATCATAGTTGTATATATATATATATGTATGTTAAAAATATATAATTGGCTATTGCTTATGAATTTTTGTGTTTCACTCTAATGACATAGATATGGGGTTCTTACTATATATTAATGTAAATTAAAAAGGGTTTTATTATACTCTTCATACAGCTTAGGACAAATTAGATTGACAAACTGTGCCATTTAAGAGACTCCTTAAAAATATGATTATGTATATACAGCACTCTGACATAATCGTTAAAACTGCCAATTGACTACTCTACTTTATTTGGTAAAACACAACACT
The DNA here is from genome assembly GCA_028023455.1 of Epiperipatus broadwayi. NCBI lineage: Eukaryota > Metazoa > Onychophora > Udeonychophora > Euonychophora > Peripatidae > Epiperipatus > Epiperipatus broadwayi. The sequence goes on from JAQFVV010012396.1 coordinate 10,797,232, forward strand.
TACCATAAGATTTTAATTAATATCTTAACTGTACTTTTTATTACTTATTTTGTTTAAAAGTAATTCAAAATTAAAATCAATGAAGGATTATCAAAATGTAGTTAGTACAAATATCTATTATAGTAAACTTCAATAACAATTTTAATTTGCATCACACTATATTTGAAATCGCTAATAGAAGAAAATGAAAACACTGTAATTTCAGGAAAAATTATTTTGTTAAAATAACATTATTTGCTTACATATTAATGAATGATTAATACATGTTACACTTCATATGTAATAATTTACTTATATGTACATGTGCAGGTATATTTGATAGTATATACACATTATTACGTCAACTGTTTAAAACAATAATCAAATGAAATTCATGAGGAAAAAAGTGATATAATAACAAGAAAGAAGTTATAAAAAGAATATTCTTTTTCATAAACATAATAGATTGATAAGTTGTATTAAAAAGGAAATTCTTTTATTAGCTTTATTGGATCTTTTATTTTTTTTTTCAGAGAATGCTACACACATATGCACCTATGAACTATCTAGAAGAAACTATATTTTATTTAGTGTATTCTACTTACTGAAATGTACATATAGTTTGCCTCTTAACACTTATTGCTCTATCTATTATATTATCCATATTACTGTTGTTGATTTGCATTTATTGGCTTTGACAAAGTTACTCAGCTAGTTTAATCCACAATTTTTGAATTATTTCATAATGGCCATTTAATCAAAAAAATCATTGGGAAAAGCATTTATCATAATCAATTTATATTTATTTTTTTATTTAATTAAAAACGATTTTTAAGTAATAACAAACTAAAGGCCAAATCAGAGGTTTTTAACTGAGTCCCACGAAATATAATGATAAGCAAATAGCATAACTTTTACATATATTATTAAAAATATGAAAAGCATCAATTATTTACTTAATTTTAGTTTTCTAAGGACATATAATATTAGTATTAAGTGAATCAGGTATATTTTTTAATGATGCTAAATTTAGGCATGTAAGAGAATATTCATTTCATTTTTAAAATGTTAATTTTTAGTATTTAGGTTGAAAAAAATAACTGCCATTTTTAGAATTTTTATATAATTTAAATAGCTAATTTTCTACATTTTCATAAGTTTATAAAACATTATCAGTTTTTATAAAAGGATTAATAAAATCATAATGATATCATTTTGTTTTTGAATACAAAGAAGAAAAATAGAGCCAATAGTTCTTAGATCTGGTGCCATCTTATTATGCAAAAAATTATATCCAAATGCAAATATTTTAAAATAAAGTCAGTCATCTTAATTTTACTAAAAATAATATTTTTCTAGAAGTCATATTATTTTTTAAGTCAGCATTTTCAAACAGATTTAATCCAGTAACATTTTTTTCTCTTATAATCAAAATATTTTATTTTCCAGTTATAAAGATTAGTTAAATTTTCCATTTTCTAATTTATATGCCTATTTAAAATTGTCTTTAAAGAATTTTGATTAATTTTAAATTGAATAAAATGTTTATTTATGTACTAGGATGTGTAGAAATATGGCTGGTGGTAGGGTAAGCAAGGCCAATACAAGAGGGATATGAAAATGGTGCAAAATTAAGAATACATTTTTGTTATGAATATTAATTAATATGACTTGATTTATTAGTTCTACAAAATAAGGAAATATAAATATATTAAAATAAACAATTATTTCTTGAAATGCGATTTGTTAATTATAATTTCATACAGTTTGTTTTTCTCTTATGATATTCTCAGTTATGTCTTCTTACACTGGGTTTACACAATCCATATTTCACATCACATTGCTACGTGATGCGAAAATGCAACAGTCCATTTTACTATTATTATCCATGCCTTTATATATATATATTGTGATTATTTAGTATCTCTAAAATAATAATAATATGTATAACTTAAAATTTTTTATTGGCTTATTATACAAATAATATCAAATTTATCGTATCAAGCAAAATTGGGGGAAAAAAACAAATCCATGTTCACCTTGTATTTTTATAATGTTTGAAATTCTTGTAACAATTTTGGAAAAATCACAGTTTTCTATTTAGTTTTAAAAACAACACAGACAACTTTAAAAAGAAAAAAAAGTACACTAATAAAGTTGTATGCATATGAATAAATTAGTTAAAGTAAGATCAGTAAGGCAATATTTATAACAGTGTACACATAATGGTAAAACTATTTACAATAGTGACAAATTTTTAATGCAATAATTAAATGTGAACATGCAATACAATTTTAAAGTATTTAGGTAAAGTTATTTTAAATTTGAAATAAAATCTCAGTTATTGCAAGAATGGTAAATAAAATAATCATTTATTTTAATATCTGTAATATAAATATTTGTTCTAGCATTGTGATTTATATATTTAATTTTATTAAAGTATATTTTATTTAAATATGTTTTAAAATGCTATATACATATCTCTTAACTGTCTTAATGAATAAACAAAACATCTGAAAAATATTTTATTATGATAAAATGCATGAAAAAAAAAAAGAAATTTAAAAATGTTTTGAAATGGAAACTTGTAAGCTATCTTGACAATGTGAATACATCAAAAGTCAATTGCTGCTCCAGTTTAAACAAATATTTTAAAAAAATGATACACACCTGCATACAAAAAATGTTTTAACTCAATTTTAAATTTAATGGCATTACTCCATAAACAATTTTCTTTGAAATGCTAGCGAATTTCACTTCTCAGGAAATTACTAATTAGCCACTCTACACTTATACAAATAAAGAAAAACTTATTGTGATTTTCTCAAAGTTTACCACATAAATGGATTAATTCATCATTGTTTATTGTTCCAACAGACCATAATTCTTCCCTGTCCTCTATGATTTTATAATTAAAGCACCAAAAATTTTCAATCATTTTTAAAAAAAAAACATTCTAAAAGATTTTTCCAAGATAAAAATAATTGGAACTCTTAAAGACTTTAAGTGAATTTTAGGTTATAAAGGATATTTGTTTTTATTATTATATATAGTTGCTTTGTTAAAATAGTTCTCACAAGAAAAAATTCAAGTAAAAATAAAAAGTGGTTCTATGGGTAATGTACTTTAAATTATATATATTATTATAATTTCATAACTTACTATGTGTTTTGATGAGAGATTGTTAATTAATATTAAATATTATTTATTTATAATTTAAATATAATAGTTTATATTTTCATGTTTTATTAGTCTCTAAAGTTGTCTATGTTGTTACTATTAGAGGCCATAAGATATCTAAAGAGTAAAAATTTTATAAGAATTACCACTTTTATTTATGAATGTAGGTACATTGAAGATTGTATGAAGATTTATATAATTAATTACTTTTGTGGTAATAAGTTTGACATATAATATTGTTGTTTAGTAGAGGAAAGCTAGCAACATGTTATAATCTTTTATTGATAAATGTTAGCTTAGATAAGCATCTTATGTAATAAAAAAATATTTTCAAGTGAATTAGTTCAATTTAAAAATCCACTTGATGTGCCTACTTATATTCATTAAAATGATTTGACCATTTTTTTTCTCAAATTTGAGCATATCATTAAGAATATTACTAACTCTTCCTACAAGTGTAGCCAGTGGAGAGAGATCATTTTTGAAGTTAAAAATTATAAAAAGATTGGTTGGTAAATTTGTCAGTGATAGCTACAAAGAATGACATATGTAATACTCTTAAATGTTGATGATATTGTATTTGAATTTAATTCTGTAAAAACTCTGAAAGTAAATTTATAATTATGTATAGTAATTTTTTTTCGTCATCTTTAATAAAACATTAAAATGTATATAAAATCACATAGAATTTTTTTTTGAGAGGTGGGGACAACAATTACTGTTTTGCATAAGGGAGCTGACGACCCTCCAGCAGCCCTGTGTAAAAATATATATGAAATATTAAACTTCATCTGTGTATGTGCTAAATCAGTCAGATGTTTAATTTATATTTTATCTTCAACTGTTGGATATTTAGCTACTTTCTTGACCGATTGCAGTGGGTCAACCATTCGCTTCAGCTGATTAGTTGAAATTTTGTTTTATTTTTTAAATTACGCAAAAACTGTAAACATGAGATCAATAGAAATCCTAGCATTCGATACATCTTTCTTTTACCTTTTGAATGACCTATCTTACATTGATATTGGATAAAATTTGAATTTTTTACAATTATTTTAAAAAGTAGATGAATTTTTTTTTTTTTATTTTCTGGTCAATTTACTAGTTTACCACAAGGTGATAAAAGGCAGAAAATCTTTATTGGCCTTATAACCCTAATATAGTGGATTAAAAATATGCTGATAATTCAGATATGAAGGCCTTCAATGTGAGAAACATAATCGTGGAATATCGTAAATTATTAATTTTTAATATTTTTAATTTTTTAAAATTATTTGATAAATGGTATAAGAATTTGTTGTGTGTGTACTATATAAATTATAAAATATTATATCATTTATGCTCTTTTGTTATACAGTATTTAAATTCAAATATAACAAAAATTGTTTTTATAGTGTAATTTTGAGTATAGACATAATGATTCTCAAAAGGTATATGTTTATATTTGTATTAGTGTGTTTGTTCTTGCATTATGTTTGTATAACAAGTAATGATTTACATATATAGAGCAGTGCAAAATAAATTTTAAAAACTGATAATCTAATGTACAGAAATGTTCCAGTTGATAAAGCAATCACAAAATTTACTGGGCGTAGTACTATGTGAAAATATAAACACTTAAAACCAGTAAAGAGAGATTTCAAATGGTATGTGTTGTAACAGTCAGATTTGTACACTCATGCAACAAAATTCAGAGCCCAAGCAAAATATACCAAAGCTGACCGTAGTGAGGTGGTTGAGACCTCTAATCCGACCAAACTCCAACTCATCTGCCAGTACTCCAAATTTAACACCTTATGAGTGACATTCCTGGGGCTACACTCAGTTCTCATTTAACCGCGAGCCGACATAGAACAGGGAGAAACACGAGACTTAAGGTCATTACTAACCTAACTAAATAAGTGATATATATAACACTTAACACTCTATTAATCTTCTACCAGACATACACATATAGCATATAAACTCATTAAGAAATTGGAGTAATGAACTGTGACATTTAATAATATACTGTGGATTGGATAAAATACTATGGATTGGATAAGATACTGTGGTTTGGTTTGATCTAGAGTCTGAGCAAGAAAGATATACAACAGTTTATATTTAAAAAAGATTTATTAAAACAATAACAAATGAACTAACACAAAATATCATAATGGCAGGGATTGTATAATCTTCACAAGGTATTCAATACAGGCAAGCATGTTACAATAGTTGGAACTGTTATCAAGTACATCTGTTCCCTTTTAAACATATTACAATACATGTGTGTGTGAGTTATAGAGGTCATGCCTAATTATTTAATATGCTCATCTTATGAACTTGACTTGCTTAAGTTAGAAGTTGATACTTTAGTAGAGATGATGATGAGTACAGCCAGTTTTAAAGGCTGTTATATATACTAATTAAATGAGCAACTAAATAAACTCAGAATCATGCAGATTCAAACTGATAACCCAGATTCAAACTCCAGTCTAAAGCTGAATGATTAATTAATATGGGAAAAAGAACTGGTTACCATTAGGTCCACATATATGCGCTATGGCGCTATATAAAATATTAAAGAAATAAACTTGCAGTGCGAGTGTGTGATTCTTCAAGAGTTTCAGCATCAAATGCTCGGTTTACTCTGAGACCGACGGTTTGCTGCTATTGATGTATGAACATAAAGTTCAGGAAGTCGGATTGGCTTTATGGAAAAATCTGGGTCCTCACGCCCCCAGTTCTAATGAAGATAGCCATAACCCGAACTAAATAAAGGGGCGGTTTGTTACCGTGAACCCTTGTCAGAGGCAGCAAAACGTAACACATATAAGTGTACTATATAAAAACACACCCGCAATGCACGCAATATATATATAAAAAGCAATAAGTATGCATATAATTAATTGCGCCTAAAACAGATAGCTTTTATCTGTCAAGCTAATTCAAAACAGTTCTTAAAATTAGCATTATAAGTATGCTAATAAAATGGGCTTAAACTACATAAAAATAATCTAGTTAAGATCCTGAATCTGCATATAAATATTCTTAATTAAGGAGGGAAAGTATATTCGATGGGACTTAATACAAACATTAGCAAATATACTTTATCATCTCTAGACAATATATATATCCCCTTCCAACTAATAAATATCAAAGGTTATAATATAAGATCGGTTAAGCAAATCTTAAAAAAATACGATTTTACAATATATATATATAACTATGATAACAACGAGTGGTTAGCGCATTCGTTTATTACCAATATTATAATTTCGAAACAATGATTTAATAAAATAAACAAGGCTTTTAAAATGTCTAAGTGAAGATTACAATTATCTCCTTTATAAATTACTTACTTAGTTTCATTGTTTCGAAATCTGAGCATATTATCACATATTAAACATAAAATGCATTTAAACAAAATATTAAAATTACTGAAATTTGGCAAGACCGTTAGTTCGTAGGAGTTGAAGAGAATAAATTTCGGACATTTAATGAGTATATAAAAAAATATGAAATCTTTTAGTTCATAAAAGATTCCAGTTTATAAAATTAAAGTAAGTGATTTTTTTTTCTTTTACATTATATATAAAGTCACAGACCGATAGTTTCTTTTTATAAGAGGGTAAAATTGAAAGAGTTTTTTATAATTTAGATAGAACGTTCTTTTTAAAGTGTTATAAGAATTTATAATTTAAAGTTCATACCGCAGCCTTTTTTAAAAATGATTACCATCTCTCTCTGCCTCCTTGAGTGGACTTGAAGCGTATATCAATGATAGTGGTTGGAATAGGGCGTCTGACAGCATCATAATCTTCAGTGGCCTTTCAGATAGGTTAAATTTCTTCATATTCTCCATGCAGGTTGCTGGAAAGTCTATTCAAAGGAATGTTTAGAGGAATTGAGAGTAGCCATCTGGCTCCAGAGCCAGTAAATATATTATTTTACTCGATCATTTTGGATTCTGGTCTCCACAACAATTTTCAGAAAAAAAAACTAAAGAGAGTGAATTTCAAAAAAAATCTGCAATATTTATATTCCCTAGATCAAAAGCCAGCGACCATCTATTTTAAAACACAATTCAAACTTCTTCTAAGTTTTAGCCTTAGGTCTCTTTTGATTCTTATCTTTTTTTTATCTTGTTGCCCAAACTTTTACTGGTTTGATCTGGGAAAAGAAATTCATTACAATCGTAATGAATGAGCTCTAGAACAATGTCAATAACCTAGGGACTATCTGATCCCACCTGCGAATTATTCTAAATAAAAATCTTATTACCAATCTGTGAATTTCGCATGTGATTTATAATTTACCTAAACCAAACTTGTTAAAGAATATTTAGCCACATTTTCTAAACAAAATAACCCTTATACAATATATTATTTATATAAATGCTGCAATATATCCATACAAAATTTAATATCATTATCATTTACAGGTGCTTGTATGTGTGACAATAAACATATAATTGTTTGAATGCATATAAAACTGTGACCACATATATAACTGTATAAATGAATATATCGCTGTGTGGATATACATACAACTGTGTAAACATATATATACAGCTGTGTAAAGGCATATAACACTGAGTGGATACATATACACGTGTACTAAAGAGTGTTTAAAACCGGCATAGATGTGTCTATGGAGACATAAAGGTGAAACAGATAGAAGGACAGTAATATCTGTTTCATTTCCCCAAACTTACAAAAAAAAAATCAATGAAAAAAAAAGATTTTACTTGGTGAAGAATATCCCTCAATAATACCACTATTTCATAACAAAACAAATGATGAAACAAAATATTACTTGCAAAATTTTTACCTTGCCTGGCTGTCTGGTCTTAAAGTGATGACAGTACACTAATACCATTATGACTAAAGTCTAAGGTTATACACATCTACCTATAACTGGTTATACTAATGCTATTTGGCTATGCTAATTTGCTAAACATGTGGTTATTACATATATATATATATATGAGCACACAAAATTTTAATATGTATATACTGTTGGGTTGGAATAATATAACACCAATTAGCTAACTAATTTGATAAATATCACCTATATAGAAGAACACACAATATATATATCTAACTACTGGGGTAGGGGCAATTCTATAAATGATCATGCATCATCTTTGTAGAATCTAGGAGTAATCATCAAAACTAATCTTACCTAAGTTGGGTCTGGGAGTAAGTTTTGAAACGTTTTGGGTTCCTGGAGCTTATCATATACCAGGAAGCTTCCAGACTTTCTGACTGGTTGCAGTTTGGCTTTCTTTCTAAAGGGGAAATACTTATGATACCTCTGAAGACATCTCTTTATTAAATTCCAAGTTTGAACCTCCTTCTGGTTTCCAGTCTTGCAGACATAGGCACCTTCTTTTCTCCTCCTTTTCCATACTGTCAGTCCTATCCGGGCACCACCATCATCTCTTTCCCAGAGTTTTCTATGCTTCCCACACTTCATCTGGGTTTGGTGCAGTTTCTTCCTAAAAGGAAAATATGTAGGATATCTCCGAACATATCCCTCTCTCAGATCCTGAGTTTGAACTCTTTTCTGGTTTTCCCTCCTAAAAACATCAGTATCTTCTTTTCTCCTCTTTCTTTTCCACCCTGTCTTTCCCATTTGGGCTCTGGCAATATTCACACTTCTCTCACAATCAAAAACCACTCTGTCCCACAGGGCCTCAATCTCGGACTTAGCTCCACCGTCTTCTTTCACTTGATCAAACTCATCCATTTTGGGGATTTCTGTGAAATGTCTATCTTTTAAAACATTCCTGTCTATGTAAGTTTTGGTAACCTTAACTGCATTTATTTTTGGTACTTCTGGGTAAGATTTTGGCTTAATTTCTTCAACATAATTAACATTTTTAGATGAGGTTGAAAGAAGATTTACTTTGTATTCTTTCTCATTTACTTCAGTATCTATAGACTCTTCACTGTTCTGAACTATATTTTGTTGTTCAAGAGATTCCTGCATGATTTTTATATCAGGTTCCATCCCTTCCATGTTTTTTGTATCCATTTCAGTATCCATTGCAGTCTCTGAATACATTTTTGAATCCTCTGACATTTCCATATTGATTTTACAAATATCAATACTTACTGCATCAATTTTAGACTCTTCCATATCATCATTGACTTTAGACTCTTTTACAAGTTTTACATCTCTTTTAGATTTTATTAAATCAGCTTGCAACTCCTCAGCAGTCTTTGCATCCATTTTAAATTCTTCTACAGTTTCTTTATCAAGTCTTAACTCTTCCCCTGTTTTTACATCGATTTTGGACTCATCAATCTCTACAACTATTTCAGAGTCTTCTATTATCTCCACATCCATCTTACATTCTTTTACTGTGTTTGATAGAATGTCGGTCTCCGTTTCTGTACCTACTTCTTTTACTGGTTCTACCTCCGGTATATCAATTATATCCTTTTTAGCATTCTTATTGCCTGGCATACAAGAATCTGCAGTTTCAGCATGCTTGTTTTCTTGGAGACGATCTTCTGGATCTGCCAACTTTACTTGTTTGTAATGATAATGGCAATCCATATCTGAGTCTTTTGCAACATCAAGACATTCAAATTTTCCCCTTTTATGGAATAGATTTTCTTCTCTTGGTTCACCATCCTGACCATCACTATCCCTTAAATTTCCTCCAGGAATTTCTCCTGCTTCTCCTCCCTCTACATCTATATCCTCTTGGCTACCCTTCTTACTCTCTGCAATATCCACTGGGTACTTCTCCAGGTTTATCATTTTCTTCTGAGAAGGCTCCTCCAGTTTGAACACTTCCTGCTGGCAGTTTACTCCCAATCTCCCCAACTCCTTCTGGAACTTCTCTATATTTTGATTTCTTTCCTTTATTTTTCTGCCTAGGGTTTGCAAATCTTCCCTTATTTTAAAACCCCATTCCTGTTGGACTGTCTCCATCATCATTTTCATCTGTAGCCAGAAGGTTGGTGACATAATAATTTGGCTTTCCCCCATGACTTTCTTTGGATGGCTGTCCATAATAACTTTCAGCTTTGGTTATGACTAAGAATTATACTAATTATTAATATTTGCTGTAAATGATTATTTACTGACTCTCCCCCCAAAATGGCTCTCTCTCTCTCTAATTCCTAACTTTCAGACCACTGCATTCCTTTATTAACCTATCCTTACTACTGATCTCAATAACCACTGCCACTATCAAGTCTAAGTCCTGTTTACATCTAACATACTCAAGTATTTTATAAAAAAAAAATTTAAAAGTAATAGTAAAAGCATTTATGTAAAAAAAAAATTAAAAAAAAAAAAATTATATTACCAATTGCACCTCCTTTCTTCCTTCACTGAAGCCGATCATTCCTAAGAAAAGACTTTAAAAAAAAATTTTTTTTATGAAAAAAAAATTTTGCTTTCTATGCCAGGTTTGATCTGAAGTACACGTATATATCTCCATTTTTTTTTAATCTACTTTGACCTTGCCTCTTTTTTGTTTCCTTGCTCATTCTCCAAACCAATCCAAATTTTTATAATAAGTTTAAAGCGATAGAGCCCCTTTATGCAAACCCTTTTCTCTACCCCTGATGACAAAATTTATATGAGGATGACTATCAACCTATTCAAATCACCCCCGGGCGCCAGTCACCAGTGAGCAAGAAAAACACCACATATATAACCTAAGATTCCAATTTCTAATATGTATGCAACACACCCAATATCTGGTTGACATATCCTGCATACATTCATGCTATATCTGAGCCAGAGACACTTTTAAAATTCTTTACTTAAAGTAAACAGTCTCAGTAAATAGACAACAAAAAAAAAAATTATAAAATTTATACACATATATATGGCTCATGTGTATATAGCCAAGAATACTCCTCCCAGTTGCAATACCATAATTTAAAAAAAAAATTTACATATATTTTTCAACATATATCAATTCAGAGCCTGTATTCAGTTCAGGACCTGTATTCAGTTCAATGCTTTTATCAGTTCAGGGCATGTGAATTAACTAACTGGTTGTTCATACTCAAGAGAAAAAATATACATATGCAAATGTTGTTAAAAAAAAATATTTCACAAAAAAAATAATTTTATATATATATATCATCAACACCCACACACTCTGTTTAGGGTGTGTAACTAAGTTTGTCCATGCATGGCATTCATATTTGGAGAGAAAATATAATATAAATGCATATATAAAAAAAAACAAAAAAAAACACATATATTCAATTCAGGGCCTATACCTGGTTCAAGACCATGTTCAGGGCCTATACTCAGTTCAGGGACATGAACATCAATTGAAGAAGCCCACTGACTTAAGCATCCATAATCAGTGAAAAAAAAAAATTTACATAATCAGGAAAACAAAAATTTGTACTCATATATCTATCTTTCAGGGTCGTGAAAATTAACTAGGCCCCACGGAAGGGCGTCCATAATCGAGGAAAAAAAAAAACCTATGTAACAGTCAGATTTGTACACTCATGCAACAAAATTCAGAGCCCAAGCAAAATATACCAAAGCTGACCGTAGTGAGGTGGTTGAGACCTCTAATCCGACCAAACTCCAACTCATCTGCCAGTACTCCAAATTTAACACCTTATGAGTGACATTCCTGGGGCTACACTCAGTTCTCATTTAACCGCGAGCCGACATAGAACAGGGAGAAACACGAGACTTAAGGTCATTACTAACCTAACTAAATAAGTGATATATATAACACTTAACACTCTATTAATCTTAACTACTAGACATACACATATAGCATATAAACTCATTAAGAAATTGGAGTAATGAACTGTGACATTTAATAATATACTGTGGATTGGATAAAATACTATGGATTGGATAAGATACTGTGGTTTGGTTTGATCTAGAGTCTGAGCAAGAAAGATATACAACAGTTTATATTTAAAAAAGATTTATTAAAACAATAACAAATGAACTAACACAAAATATCATAATGGCAGGGATTGTATAATCTTCACAAGGTATTCAATACAGGCAAGCATGTTACAATAGTTGGAACTGTTATCAAGTACATCTGTTCCCTTTTAAACATATTACAATACATGTGTGTGTGAGTTATAGAGGTCATGCCTAATTATTTAATATGCTCATCTTATGAATTTGACTTGCTTAAGTTAGAAGTTGATACTTTAGTAGAGATGATGATGAGTACAGCCAGTTTTAAAGGCTGTTATATATACTAATTAAATGAGCAACTAAATAAACTCAGAATCATGCAGATTCAAACTGATAACCAGATTCAAACTCCAGTCTAAAGCTGAATGATTAATTAATATGGGAAAAAGAACTGGTTACCATTAGGTCCACATATATGCGCTATGGCGCTATATAAAATATTAAAGAAATAAACTTGCAGTGCGAGTGTGTGATTCTTCAAGAGTTTCAGCATCAAATGCTCGGTTTACTCTGAGACCGACGGTTTGCTGCTATTGATATATGAACATAAAGTTCAGGAAGTCGGATTGGCTTTATGGAAAAATCTGGGTCCTCACGCCCCCAGTTCTAATGAAGATAGCCATAACCCGAACTAAATAAAGGGGCGGTTTGTTACCGTGAACCCTTGTCAGAGGCAGCAAAACGTAACACATATAAGTGTACTATATAAAAACACACCCGCAATGCACGCAATATATATATATAAAAGCAATAAGTATGCATATAATTAATTGCGCCTAAAACAGATAGCTTTTATCTGTCAAGCTAATTCAAAACAGTTCTTAAAATTAGCATTATAAGTATGCTAATAAAATGGGCTTAAACTATATAAAAATAATCTAGTTAAGATCCTGAATCTGCATATAAATATTCTTAATTAAGGAGGGAAAGTATATTCGATGGGACTTAATACAAACATTAGCAAATATACTTTATCATCTCTAGACAATATATATATCCCCTTCCAACTAATAAATATCAAAGGTTATAATATAAGATCGGTTAAGCAAATCTTAAAAAAAATACGATTTTACAATATATATATATAACTATGATAACAACGAGTGGTTAGCGCATTCGCTTATTACCAATATTATAATTTCGAAACAATGATTTAATAAAATAAACAAGGCTTTTAAAATGTCTAAGTGAAGATTACAATTATCTCCTTTATAAATTACTTACTTAGTTTCATTGTTTCGAAATCTGAGCATATTATCACATATTAAATAATAAAATGCATTTAAACAAAATATTAAAATTACTGAAATTAGGCAAGACCGTTAGTTTGTAGGAATTGAAGAGAATAAATTTCGGACATTTAATGAGTATATAAAAAAATATGAAATCTTTTAATTCATAAAAGATTTCAGCAGTTTATAAAATTAAAGTAAGTGATTTTTTTTTCTTTTACATTATATATAAAGTCACAGACCGATAGTTTCTTTTTATAAGAGGGTAAAATTGAAAGAGTTTTTATAATTTAGATAGAACGTTCTTTTTAAAGTGTTATAAGAATTTATAGATTAAAGTTCATACCGCAGCCTTTTTAAAAATGATTACCATCTCTCTCTGCCTCCTTGAGTGGACTTGAAGCGTATATCAATGATAGTGGTTGGAATAGGGCGTCTGACAGCATCATAATCTTCAGTGGCCTTTCAGATAGGTTAAATTTCTTCATATTCTCCATGCAGGTTGCTGGAAAGTCTATTCAAAGGAATGTTTAGAGGAATTGAGAGTAGCCATCTGGCTCCAGAGCCAGTAAATATATTATTTTACTCGATCATTTTGGATTCTGGTCTCCACAACAATTTTCAGAAAAAAAAACTAAAGAGAGTGAATTTCAAAAAAAATCTGCAATATTTATATTCCCTAGATCAAAAGCCAGCGACCATCTATTTTAAAACACAATTCAAACTTCTTCTAAGTTTTAGCCTTAGGTCTCTTTTGATTCTTATCTTTTTTTTATCTTGTTGCCCAAATTTTTACTGGTTTGATCTGGGAAAAGAAATTCATTACAATCGTAATGAATGAGCTCTAGAACAATGTCAATAACCTAAGGACCATCTGATCTCACCTGCGAATCATTCTAAATAGTTTTATTACCAATCTGTAAATTTCGCATGTGATTTATAATTTACCTAAACCAAACTTGTTAAAGAATATTTAGCCACATTTTCTAAACAAAATAACCCTTATACAATATATTATTTATATAAATGCTGCAATATATCCATACAAAATTTAATATCATTATCATTTACAGGTGCTTGTATGTGTGACAATAAACATATAATTGTTTGAATGCATATAAAACTGTGACCACATATATAACTGTATAAATGAATATATCGCTGTGTGGATATACATACAACTGTGTTTTTAACATATATATACAGCTGTGTAAAGGCATAATAACACTGAGTGGATACATATACACGTGTACTAAAGAGTGTTTAACCCTTTGAGACCGAAAACCGCTTGTTTACGCATTAAAAAAAGTTTACAATTTCGACCGCAATAGCGTGCAAACCGTATACGTCACAGTTACGCTTTTTTTTTCTTTCTCTCCGCCATTTTTCTATCTTTTTGTACGTCTAAAAATTTTTTCTGTGCGATGAAAATTAGATTTTTTATAGCAATTTTTGTAAAGTACATTATTAAAATTTTGTAATTTTTTTTATCTTTCTAGATTTTATCAACTGATAAAAAAAATATACGGAGAAAACAATTATTTTCGCCGCTAAACGTAATTACGATTCTAACGAACTTTTCTGTTGATGTGTTTGATTTTGAGGTTTCGTATTCCCCATTACCTGTAAGTATTCAACATTCATCATCATCATCTCCCACTAATATATAATAATTGCTTGTAATTCCTTTGGGTTATTTATTTTATTTTATTTACTGTTTTTATACATTTCATTGTAGATAAGTTTTTATTCATTTTATAGCATACTTTGCTATTATGGTTTGCTATGTAATAATGCATAATTTAACTCACTCTTACCCTCATGATATTCCAATAATGTAGTAATTATTTTTTACATGCATAACTTAGAATTTACTACGTTTTTATTCATTTCATTGTAGATAACTTTTTATTCATTTTATAGCATACTTTGCAGATAACTTTTTATTCATTTGATAGCATACTTTGCTATTATGGTTTGCTATGTAATAATGCATAATTTAGCTCACTCTTACCCTCATGATATTCCAATAATGTAGTAATTATTTTTTACATGCATAACTTAGAATTTACTACATTTTTATTCGTTTCATTATAGATAACTTTTTATTTATTTGATCTTCAGACGTGTGCTCTTCCGATGTAATAATGCATAATTTAGCTCACTCTTACCCTCATGATATTCCAATAATGTAGTAATTATTTTTTACATGCATAACTTAGAATTTACTACGTTTTTATTCATTTCATTGTAGATAACTTTTTATTCATTTTATAGCATACTTTGCAGATAACTTTTTATTCATTTGATAGCATACTTTGCTATTATGGTTTGCTATGTAATAATGCATAATTTAGCTCACTCTTACCCTCATGATATTCCAATAATGTAGTAATTATTTTTTACATGCATAACTTAGAATTTACTACATTTTTATTCGTTTCATTATAGATAACTTTTTATTCATTTGATAGCATACTTTGCTATTATGATTTCCTATGTAATAATGCATAATTTAGCTCACCCTTACCAGTTGCTCCACATCATCATCATCAGTTATTTTGAAATTGATTTTGCTCATGCATTTATATTTTCAACAATTTGCAAACTGTCTTCAAACTATCCACTCTGTTCTGTGAAACTAACAAGGTGAAAAAAATAAATACCTCACAATGCTGAATCAACAGTCATCATCATCTATGTATGTATCATCACCAGTTGCTCCACATCATCATCATCAGTTATTTTGAAATTGATTTTGCTCATGCATTTATATTTTCAACAATTTGCAAACTGTCTTCAAACTATCCACTCTGTTCTGTGAAACTAACAAGGTGAAAAAAATAAATACCTCACAATGCTGAATCAACAGTCATCATCATCTCCCACTCATATATAATAATTGCTTGTAATTCCTTTTGATTATTTATTTTATTTTATTTACTATGTTTTTATTCATTTTATTTTAGAAACAAATTTTTAAATTATTTATTTGCATATTTGGCAATTATGATGTGCCATGAAATAATGCATAATTTATCTCGCCCCACCCCTGATTTTTCAATAATATAGTCATTATTTTTTACCCCCATAACTTAGAATTTACTATGTTGTTATTCATTTTATTTTAGAAACAAATTTTTAAATTATTTATTTGCATATTTGGCAATTATGATTTGCCATGAAATAATGCATAATTTATCTCGCCCCACCCCTGATTTTTCAATAATATAGTCATTATTTTTTACCCCCATAACTTAGAATTTACTAAAGTTATTACTGTTATTTTTTTTTTGATCCTCACTAAAACCTTGCATTTCTAATAGATATCCCGCATAGAGGGCCTAGAAAAACAACTGCTTGCAAAAATAGAACATATAGAGTGTCAAGCAGAAAAAAGAAATTGAAATGGTCACCTTTTGCCACATTACACCAACAATCTGTAACTCAGGTAGGTCATGTTATATATTATTTTTTTCTGCATTTTATGACGAATGTGATGAAGCTGTCTATGAAATTGTCATTTTAGGCTATATCTTTCAAAATTGAGAGTTTGTGAACCAATGTAAAAATAAAGATATTTAAAAATGTGAAAAATCTCCTTTCTTTAATTATTTTTTTGTGGTAATGACTATTTTATCAGCTTCATTACATTCTTTCATATTTGCACTTTCTAAAAATGTATATATATTTGTTATTTATTGTAATAAATTAGACATTTCATTTAAAATTGTATGTCCTGTAATTTTTTCTGTGAATTCAAAATGGCCGTTCAGGTCTCTAGGGGTTTTAAAACCGTCATAGATGTGTCTATGGAGACATAAAGGTGAAACAGATAGAAGGACAGTAATATCTGTTTCAGTGTATAGTGGTAACCACAATGGTTATGCATATACCATATGGAATTGTATGCAGGCAAATAATCAAATTCTGATTCTTACCTATGCCTTGATACTCATGCTGTGGAGTCAGTATTTTTGCCACTTCTTGCATCACATTATTTTCAAGTCTATAGCTAAAAAATGAGCTATATTCAAATAAATTATATCTATGTGGGGTAATAAATATAATAAGATAGCATCACTGGTGGGCATAAAGAATATAAACATCACTGATGTACATAAAAAATATAAAATGAAGAGATAAAACTCATTTTATCAGTGATACAGACAATAGCCTACAATTTCTAGTTTTGAAGCTAATTGCTATGATGACAAATGCATATCTATCTTCTGGAAATGATTTGTTTTGTATCTTTTATTAGGATGAATCTTTTTCTTATAGACACCTTTGATATTTGACAACTTTTGGGATACAAGATAAAAATGAAGAATTCTTATGCGAATACTTTTGGAGATTCTGAAGCTATGGATTATCTTAGGTAAGAAGTATTATATATGGTTTGAAATATAATTTTGTGAGAAATACAAAGAAATTATCACTGAAGATGTAATTTAAACTTAGTTAATGATAAATTAGAAATTATCACTGAAGATGTAATTTAAACTTAGTTAATGATAAATTAGAAATTATGAACAAACAACAAAGTAATAATTATGTCGTATGTTGAAATTTCTTTTTTTCCTTATTTTTTAAATGGTAATCACTATTTGCCTTAGCCATATTGTTTTTCTTAGTTTTTCTATTTTTTATCAATGTAAAGTTTTTTGCTCTAACATTATTAAAACTGAAGTTGTTGTGAAAATTGTGCCTCAGGTCAGTTTTAAAAAAAATTCAATATAGCACCTGCAGAATCAAACAGTTAATACTTATTTGGTACAAGTATATAAAGAAGTAGGATTGCTATAAAAAAAAATACCATTAGAAAAAGGTTGAAAAATATTAGCTTAGAAGTTTTTCTTTAAAAAGTGTAACAATTGACATGATTTGTAAATGATTACCATCTCCTAGCAGTTCTATAAATTAAAACTGAATAAGTTGCAAGTTCATAGTAGAACTTTTTGCCACACATGCTTATGAAATTTCTTTTTTTGTAATATTATTACAGGTTTTATAAAATTATTTTATCCTTAAGTAATTATATATATATATTCACCTATACACACAACACACACTTTTTTTATCTTTGATTTCTATAATAGAACTTTTTTTCTTTAATTCTTATTGTAGAGTTATTGATGGGATGGAAACCCTTGATGAATTAGAGAAGCAGCCTGTTGATGCCAAAACATTCAGGCCATTAAATGATATTCGTCTGTGTAGCACAACTATACATGCTAATCCTCTTGCAAGCTAGATGAAAAATGCATATATACATAAAAACAAAAGACAGTTTTAGTAAACAAAGTATTTTATTAAAACTTTGGGTGGTAAAAGCAAATATTTCCCAGATAAAAAATACACATTCTAGGAAGACATAAAAAAAAAAACTACAAGTTTGACAAAAAAAAAAAAAAAAATTAAACAAACGACTACAAATATTTTAATAAGTTTTTCTTGAGCAGTAATACAAATAAAGAAGAGAAAGAAAAAGTTACAATAAAAGGTGTTCATAGTATCACACCAAGAGATACAGTTTGACAGAGAGTTAATTTACCAGGACACCAGCAAGGACTGGACTGCTGACAGTAATCTAAGAATCTCGTTTGTCTTTACCATCCAGGCTTGAACAATATAAAAAGAAAAACAACCTACACATGTATTAAAAGGAGAGAGTTAAAAATATGAGCTGTCAGTAATGAGTTTTGATATAATTGATTACACCTGATAACATCATCAATTCTTTGGTTTCAACTTTTTAACAACCCTTTTTTAAGTCTTTCTTGTACATAAGTTACATAATCCTAGACAATTAATAAAAACTCTTTTTGAGGAATCTTTATCTAAGAAATTACTATTTTTTTTTTGATAAGTATGCAATCATTTTATTTAGGAGTAACAAAATTTACTTATTTTCAATAATTCTTTGAAGCAAATTCACATATTTATTAGTAGTAGTATGATTTAATGTAATGGAATGTTTGGAATAAGTGACAGTAAAAATTCAAATCACTTTTAATAACAAGCTCGTTAACTTTTAAAGAAAATTATTATTTTTTAGGAATGCCAACATTTGAAGTTAAAAAAGAAAATGTCTTTGAAATATTGAAAGTTATTCAGATCGTTCATTAAAAAATAAGGCAAAATAATTAATCATGAAAAACATTACATGTATATATATTTAAAAAAAAAAAGCAACACAATTTATATTTTAGAAATCCAAATAATTATAATAATTTTATATCAACTATTTCAGGAACTACTAAATATATTTTGTTTGTGTTATATGTACACACACATTTAAATCTGACTTAGTAAAATAAAATGCTTATTTTAATCCAGTAAAAAAAATCTGTTTATATGCAAAAAGTTGCAGAGTAAATTACTTATTTAAGTTAAAAACTAGTTCTGCTTATTAAATATGTATTAAATTTTAAATTGATAAACAAATCCTATTAAAATTTGCTAAAAAAATATCACTGCTATTTGTGTGTGTGTGTGAAATTATGCAAAACTTTTACAGTTTTAAAATCTAAATGTCATTTTTAGGATCACATATGTATTTTAAAACCAAAAGAAAAAAAACAAAACATGTATTTTTGTAAATGAGTATTAAGATTTCTTTATCTAAAGATGAATTCTGCAATCTGGACACTAAGACTAAGTTATTACGACCAAGTGGTCATACAGTGTTTGCTATCTTTTAAATACAATGTATCCATATTCAGTATTTCATTACAAATACTAACAAGTCCAGATAATGGAGTTATTTGTGAAATATTCGATCAATAAGAACCTTATACTATTAGGTGCACAGAAACACAAGTCAGTTATAAATAGCTAGTAAATTATGAATTATCAAATCTTCTAGCTCAATATTCCAAAGATTACAGGAACAAGTAAAAATTTTGCTTAAAAACTGTATATATTTATATACACATCTTATACTTTTTCTATGCTTACTATTAAAAAAATAATGAAAATTTAAGTTTGGATATGCTGCAATAGTCTTTTAAAATATTGCTTTACCTTAATGCCAATTATTATACTGTTTCCATAGACTGCATTATTCATACTGTGACTATTTATAATTGATAGTCAGAAATTTATATGTATACCAATATATACATGAATTTTTTAAAAACAAAATGTGATAAAAATATTAATAAATAAATTACTGAAACAAATGAAGTTAAAAATAGTTTCTGAAACAGTTGATAAATAAATATTCTACAAACTGCAGGTAGGGAGGTATAATTAAAAAAAGAAAATAGTATAAACCTTTTACATTATATACAATAACAAACAGTTTTGTTAAATGAAATAAATTACCAGAAGAATTGAAAAGAAATATACGATTCTATAAACAATTTACTAAAACTAGGAATAATAATAAAGAAAATTAAAGTTTGTCATTTCGGATATTTTTTTTTTCATTTATTAATACTAAAAATTTCCACAAAGTGGCAGCACTTATTCACATTTTGTGAAGCATTGTGATTGAGAAAAAATGAGCTTTATAAATGTCAGTATTTCAAATAATTTTATTTTGGGTATGTATTTAGATACATATACACACAGAGACATGGCATAGATGCATATATGTGTTTTCGTATTTAATGCAAATCTCTAAATAATTATGTATTAAAATTGTAACTATATTCACCAAGTGAAAAATGTAAATACCATATAAACAATAATGTGAGCATATCTCGTTATACTTTGTGTATAACTAAAATTAAATTTTCATTCCACACAGAATTTTTAGATATATTCGCATTTATTATGGTTCTATTTATGCTAAATTTAAAATGTTTTTAAGACTTTATAAATTTCCTTTAGAGTTCCTTTTGCCCTGAAAATTTGACACACTGTGTGCATATTAATATAAGAGATATGACTATAATACATGATGTACAAGCTTAGACATGTTTACTCTGTATATTTCCCAGCCAAAATTATAATTAGATGAGCATGCATCATCTTTTAATTCAGCATTTGGAAATGGAAAATTGTTTTTTTCCCCCAACAATTTCTAAATATGAAGAAATTACTTTCACAAGAAATATTTTATATAACTAGCATACAAATTTTTTTTTGATATTGGAAATAATGAAAATATATGCTCAGATGTCCATTTTAAAACAGAATTCCCAAAACTGCTTTGAATAATAATGTGGTTAAAAGCCGAGTATTTCAACGGAGATGAGGAACATAAAAATTAATGGCTGCATTCGAATGGTTTTTTAAAAACATTCATAATTTATAGTCACATCTTTTATAAATGTATCTCTATACATAAGAATATTAAAAATTTTTTTATTCCTCCTTCTTTCTAAGAAGTAAGGAACAAAGATAATAAGCTGCTCTTTGGACAACATTTCAATAGTTCTGATGTAAATAGGATAAAAAGAGAAACCTCATATAAGTTTATACAACTATTGAAAATAAAAATATTTATTGAGGCATTTCCAATGACAAAGCCTGGACAATCCATGGATCACATTTAGAGCCTTCCCGAAACTCGTCTTTACTCAGCTTGCCGTCCTTGTTCTATATAAATAAATGACAAAAAAAAAAATTCGTTATATTTTTGCTTCTACAAAACCTCAAGCAAAATTAAGTAATATATATATTTAGAACAATTGAGTCAAACTGTTGCAAGATTAATAAAAAAAAAAACTAATCTACAGACATAATTTTTTATCTTTTCATCTTCCTCAAGTGTAAACTGTTGCAATGATTTTTTTACACTTTAGTCCTATTTTTCATTACTTGTTAATCAGAATTCTTTGTCCATCAGTAGTCAGAATGGACCATACATGCAATTATTCTAAATTACAACTTACTTTAACTCCAAATAAAACAGGCACACCAAACACTTTAAATTAAGAAAATATTTAAACATATATATAGCAACTACTTGTAAAAAAGTATAGCCATTCAAACTCAAAGAGAAGAAGAAAAACTGCTCTAGAAAAGAGTTTTGCAATGACTATACAAACCAATCTCATGAACATATAGAACATGCTTGTCTAATTTCCTTTTTGTTTAATATTTTGTGATGTCTTAATTTCTTCAGCAGAAAATTTTTCTTTCTGAAATGCTTCCAACACCATGTCCAATTCTCAGCCATATCTTCAATGGAAATAATATCTCTCTTATGTATTTGAGATAATTCTTGTAATGTAGATGGGGTATATTTCTTCCACAAAAAACATGCTCAAGTTAAACTCTAAACATTCTTTTAGGAAGTTTTGCATTGTTCATTCATTTTAAATATCCAATCTAATAAAGGTCTGATTTAAAATGGTGATCTCTATAGTATCACATCCAGCAAATTGGACAAATTGATTTTTTAATATTGTCATTGTGCTTTTAAAATTTTATGGAGCATCTTTAAATGACACATTTTCTAATGTGTTTATGCTGCATTGATAATCTAAATCTTACTTCTATACAATAAATTAGATAAATAACCACTATATACAGTTAATTTATTTGCAGTAGTTATTTCCTTTTGATTCTACCTCAATATCTAAAACTACTTATTAAATGACTAAGATATTTAAATTGGTTTCCGTTCTCAAGTTGATAACAATCCAAACTAAAAGTTGCTGAGGATTTTTCTTCCATCACTGACTAATAAAGAAATTAAGTTTTTTGATCATTAATTATTAAATCAAAGTCTTTAAATGGTGCATTCAAACATTAGAACAACCATTAATTAATATATTGTAAATACAGAATCCAAGAAACAAGCTTTTGTTTTTGCTTTAAGCCATTCAAATTAAAAGTCAAACCTATATTGTATCTTGATTCCCATTTCATTGAGCTGCCTATTTTATAGTTAAAATCCAAAGTGCATGTGCAACAGTTTAATGCTGTTTAAATATTACAAAGACAATTATTATAAAAATTAAAAACAATGTTGCACAGGTAATTATCATTGTTTAGCACTAGTTTTCACTTCAAATACCTCTGATTTTTCTTTTGTAGTAATAACACCTCGTCCATCATGTAGTGAATGTATAATACAAATAAATGTTGGTGAACAACAAATTTATTTCAAACAATGCCAAACCTGTTCAATAACTAAGCCTTGACCCAATCAATAAAAGTAACATATAAAACACTTTTGATATATTTTTCTTGCATTCGCGTAACAAAAATCATGTCTTTAGTGCTTTTTTTTTTCATATGTCAAATGTGTTGACCGGGAAGTGAATCCGGGCCAGCTGCTTGGAAGGCAGCTATGCTAATCACTAGGCCACCAATGCTTGATATCTCTAGTGCTTCTTGATACTCTAAAATCACAATGAATCTATGGTAACCATTTACCTATTCAGGAACTCTACTTATTTAATAAAATCTTGTTTTATATATTCTACAATATTTACTGCAATCTTGATCATTTTCTTTAATTTTAAAAATTGGAACAATAGAAGAATCAATAAAATCAGGCAACATAATTTCATGATTCCATATATTTGTAAAAAATTATAATACTTTTGAAGCTAATATATCACCACCATATTTTAAAACTTCTCTAGATATTTCACCAGAAGCTGCAGCTTTTCTATTTTTCATGCTTCAGTAATATGATAATCTTGGAAGTCCAAATTAGAAATTTTAATGTTTAGAATGTACTATGACCTGAAGTTATTATTATCTCAATATCAGTCAGGAGAGCATATTAACTTTAAGTAAACTAAAATACAAATTAACATAAAATTTTATTCAATGTTAAAATAACAAAATAGAAAAAGAATAAATAATGATTAAATCTTTACAGTTGATAAATAAGCTTTTGCTTGGGCATATCAATTTTTATACACTCTGTATAATTTTAATCCATTTGATTATGTCTTAAATGAAGAAAGTTCTTCATGCGCCATTTCTGGTAGAATTGCAATATATACATATACATTATAAATAATGAATTTACACTTCAGCAGTTATCATATGAACAATATGCAAACTATCTGCTGCTCTTTAGTATGCGAACCCTACTTGGCATTATTTACTTACTTCTGTAGATACACACTGATAAGTTTTAGTGGGTTTTTTAAAAATAAGGGTCTGATCTTTTGCATAATTACTTCTTATTAGCATAATTGCTTGTTAATATACATTTAAATGTATGATTCTATAGGTAAACAGATTACTATGTAAATAGATTACTATTTAACTTAAAATTTATCAATTATTTACCAATAAACAGTATATATTTTAAATGAAGAGTAACAAAAAAATATATAGCAATAATAATGGTAAACATAAACAAATGATCTAAATGAGAGTCTTTAAATACTATATTTCCAGAATTGCAACACAATTCTGATGTCTATTTCAAGCAAATCCAAAGTACATTTGATCTATTCTAATGTTATATATATATATATAAAATAAATAAAATATCCATTAATTAAAAACAATATTGTAATTATAATTGAAATAATATTTTTAACGGTTTACAAACAATTACAAACAATCTTTAAATCCGCAGAAGTACTTTCGGTTACTTTCTAACCTGCCTCAACTGCCATTAAATTAAAAAACTAAAAGCGGAAGCAAACATCATCAATTCAAATTCCACGAATCTCATATTTTAATGTTAGAAGCTTGTCGATTTATTAAATGCGTTTTATTTCTGTTTATAAAAATTGCCTCTTTAATTTTTCTTTTACTATGGTTTCTCTCTTCATGAAGAATTTTCACATTTTCAAAATTAAATTTATATTTACATGCTTTTTCGTGATCAAAGAAAACTGAAGAAGATATTAAATCACCATTATTTTTATTTTTTACACGCTTATATAACAATTCATGTTCCTTCAATCTTTTCTCAATGCTGCACCTAGATTCACCTATATATGATAGCATACAATCACAAAAAATTTGATATATGACATTACTTTTTTGCTTGACAGGTATGACATCCTTAGAATTATTAACTAATTTATTAATATTGTTTGGAACGTAGACTGAAACATCAAATACATTCTTATATAAATTCTTAAAAATTTTTACTTGTGGATTTGAAATAAATGGAATAGATATCCATTTTTTATTATTAATCTTCATTTCTTTTAAATTATAATAGTTTTTTTTAAATTGACATAAAGTATTGTTTATTTGTTCCATTTTATAACCAACATCAAGCAATTCCTTGGCAAATATCTCAATATTTTTCAATTTATCACTTTGGTAACGACATAATTTTTCATTCCGAAACAAAAAAGATTTAAAACTTGCCATCTTATGCATCATTGTTACTTTTGATTTACAATTTATATATCCTCTTTTTTGCAGTGGCGGATTTAAAGATTGTTTGTAATTGTTTGTAAACCGTTAAAAATATTATTTCAATTATATATATATAGTAATTATTTGCTTTATATGATATTACACATATAAGTATTAGTTTATACTCATGATAATATGAAGAGATATTTTTTCATGAACAAATATTTTAAAATATTACGGCTACCTTTATATAGGACAATATGATAGGAAATGTATGAATTTTATACACCTTCTGACATTTGTAATCCATCTTTAAAATACAGGTAACATCCATTTTAAAGCATAAAAATATTCTGATCATTTATAAAGTAATGAAGCAATTCCAATAATTTTTTTCTTTTATTATAAATTATCATTTTCCCATAAAATTTTCTTGACATGCTGCCTGATTCATGGGCAAATAATATTACTTCTTACCCTCCATTTTTTTCAGTCAACTATATACTTTAAAGAAAATAAAAATAAAATCATATAAAGAAATTTGTATATTCTTTCATTTAAATCAAAAACAAGAGAGAAAGTGAGTTCAAACTATTCTGTCCTATTTATAAGATTTTTTCACTGACGTTTGTGTAACTATAGCAATCCTCTATTTTCACTCATTAAGAGATTTCTGGTAGCATTCATCTAATAAAAATTTGTATTATATAACAAAAATAAATATCTAAGAATTAGTACATACAACAAAAATTCATGTTTTACTATGCTAATATTACTTTGCATTCTAATAAAAATTAAACAATCTTTATCACATTTTCAATATATTACACTGGAAATATACCTTATACATATTTCCTTAATATAATACCATACAAATAAAAAAGACAAACATATATGAAATATTAAACATTTACACCTGGGTTTCGTTTTACGTGATAGATAGGTTCCTCAGAAAACATGTGCAAATGAAATCGCACAAAAATAGACGTAACTTACCTTGAAAAAGAGGGGATACAGACTTTGATTTTTCAAAAGTCATGTAAAAGCAAAGCACCAACATAAAATTACTTTAAAATGCGTGCAAAAAAAATAAAATAAAATATGACTAATAAAAAATTTCAAATTTGAAAAAAATTGATACAAGACAAACTTTTTTTAAGTATAATATTTAATTTTATTCAAAATAATATATTTTTATGCATAATTTACAGTACAGTAATTTACATTTTTTTTATACACGTTTTAATTATTATCGCTATTTGCCAATAAACAGGTTCGTTTGCAAACTGGTAAAAAATCAGATTCTTCACAAGAGGAAATACAACTAGCGCCAACTTCACACTCATGTTGTGTTAATGGTTTTCTGGTGACAACGTAATTAGTAATTAATCTTTGAGATGATGATTTTATTAATTGTTTATGAAATTAACAACTAAAAATTAAATTCTTATTTTTGTCTTTAATTTTTTAATTTTCAATTCCGTTTAAAAATCAAATTACATTTCACATCACATTAATTTCAAGTCGCCGTAAGTAATTTTTAAATTGTTAATTACAATTAAAAATCAGATTTTAATTTTTAATTGTCAAATTTAAGTGTGCCCACTGCTATTACTCACCTTTTAAAAATAAACTTGTGGACACTAAATGATTAATAATTGATTATGTTCTTTTTTAAAAAGCAAAAACAGAATGTGATTTAAAATGCAAAATTAACACGCACAATGTTTGAACAAATTTACATTATAATCTTGTAAAATTTAATGTGTGTATGCATAAAATGTGGAAATCATGATTTTAATTTCATTATTGCATACAATCTTACTATTATAAAGCACTGAAAATATTGAAATTACTAAGATGAAAGTCGAATTCCAATAATGTGCTATTACTTTCAATATGATGTAAGTGCGCAAAATTTATTATTTAAAGTAATAGCGCATTATCGGAGTTCGACTTCCAAAGAAACATGAATCGCGTAACTTCAAAATCGCGTTAAATAAGTCCGCATAAAAAGAGACCCAGGTGTATTTGTATTGTTTATAATTTACTATCGTGTATGCAGTAATGAAACATAAAGAATAATAATTTTATCCAAACTATACACCTTATTATTAATATATTCATTTTCCTTTTTAAGATGAATAAAGTCAATTTGTAATCTTACAATACAATGAATTAAATAAACAATTTTATATTATATATTATTGTCATCATAGCAACATGTTCAATGTTTCATAAATTAACATATTCACCATCCAAAAAATCAAACAAGAAAATAAGATAAAAAAAAATTATGACTGACATCTTATCACGTATTCAAACATCTCAAATGTCAGTAGATACAATATATATGTGTGAAAGTGTATGAGCACACACACACATATGATAACTTACTGTGTCCATTTGCGCAAAGATTTTATTGACTCTCTTCTCAGGAGTGTCTTCATCCTTAGGCAAATCCAACATGTTGCCAACCATACAGTAGATTGCATCAACTATGTCAACCATCTCTCTCTTTGTAATATACCCATCATTGTCCAAATCATATAAACTAAAAGCCCCTGAAATATATATATAATCCAATAAGATAAATAATGTTTATTTTATTTTTAAAAAACGAACATATTAAAGAAAAAAAATTCTTACAAAACAATTTTTTCTACCTTTATTTTTTTAAAAAAAAAAATCTATTAATAGCTATAACGGAACAACCTTGTAAGTCATAAAATATCTGATAAAAAAACAGGATAGACAAATTTTAAGTGTATCTTTAAAATTTTAAAACTATTATTTTTTAAATTATCCAAAGATGTATATATATATAAATACTAATAGAAATATGAATTATATAGAGTAGTAATGAAGCATATCATTTATAGTTAGCTCATAATTGGCCGATAAATAAAAGATTCCTAATTGATTTTCATCTGAGCATAATAAACTTAATCAGATTAATAGACTGAAATTGTTAAATTTCTAGCTACTTTGGGTTCAAATGTTGCTTGTCATTATATTAATAACGGAGTCAGAGAAATATAGTATCCTCTAGTAAGTTTATTTTAAAATAAGTAATGACCAAATTTTGAAATGTAAACTAAGAGAATATAAACCTCATAGGACGATCATTTATTGTAAGTTTCAGCTTTTTAATATTACATAAGTGGTTATACTGTATTAAAGACTTCAGAAAAAATATAGTGGCAAAAGAAAAATTTCTAAGTAAACTTAAAAGTTCAATACCATTTATTAGATTTAGAGAATTTTAACATCAATCATCACTCAAAGTTTAGATTAATTTGAAATTAATAGGGGAAAAAATTAATATCAGAAAAAAAAGTATAATGTGAAAATAAAACTAATTGCAAAAGTAATCCTTGATGTCAATACCAATACTATGATAACTTCCCTCATTAATGAAAATGATATTCTATTACAATTGCATTTTTATTTGGTTCTATTAACAACAATTTGATACCCATTTATTCACTTGCTGACTGATTTGGGTTGGTTATTTGGAAAAAATATTTTCAGTCTGAATAGTGATCTAAAAAGACCTAAAATTAAAATTTGGCGATAGAACCTTTCAAAAAAAAAAAATCCAACTAAAGAGAATCACTATTACAACCTAGTTATTAAGAATGCAGTATCTAAATGAATCTTATAATGTATCTTTGAAATTGTCATTCAATTATTAATAATTGCAGTCACATATAATAAATAAATGAATTATCAGATAAATTTAATTTATTGCATAGTGATTATAAAACGATTCCAGTTATATAAATTAGTGCTAGACAATTGTGCCTATGAAAAAGATACATTATAGATCTATGTTGGAGGTATATAAGAATTCCAATTATGAGTTGTAAAAGCTGTGAATGACACTTTAATTTAGTCCTTTAAAATTGAGGTTTTCAAATAGTCAAAATCTTTTAAGTTAAAAATATCGAAATTCAGATATACAATTCTAGAGAACTACAAGAGTTGAGCTCTTGAGGCACTCGTAAATAGAAAAAAACATTTTAATAATTAGAATGGTCTTTTTCTTCTACCTCTTGATTTAATTAGTCTGAAGAAGGCTAACTTATGATTGAAATCTAAATTTAATTTCCAATTATTTTATTATATAGAATTTTAAAATTGAACTTACAATCAAGCTTTTCATCAAGAGTCCCTCTCGATGTTACAGATAAAGCGCAGATAAATTCTTTGAAAGTAATATAGCCATCCTGCAAAAACAAAAACAAAATATAATTAATGTTTATTTTATTCTCTTTAGTAATTATTTTAAAATAAGAATTTAGATTAAATAAACTGAGTACATATTATTTTTATTAATTTTAAAATACTTCATAAAATAAAAAGGACATGCAACTCTTTTATTAGTAAGTGTAAACATATATATATATATTAACAAACCCAAATAAGTATTTTTCAATACACATACATATATATATTCTTTATGATATAAAATATGAAACTTTGGATTGGTAAATGATTTTTTAAAAAAATATATTTTTAGATGATTATAAAATTACATTAATTCTATGCATAGTAGAAGAAAAAAATGAAAAGGAAATGTATACCATTCCACTGAATTCTTTCTAACAATATTCTTGTGATAATTGGAAATTGATTAAGTTTACATTGGAATAGCAAAAAAAAAAAGAAGAAGAAGATATGTACATGGATAAAATTGGAAAAACCCTGCTTGCATTTGAAATGTGACTAGCAATCCAGCTAAATAAAGCATTTGAAACAATACAATTCTTTTATCATAGAAATCAAGGGCCTGTTTTCAATCCAATTTATAAAATCAAATTTCAATAACAATTTTTAATATATTAAAAATTAGTATATGAATTAATTTGTAATTTCTATTTAATTTCTAAAAAGCCATGAATAAAATATATAATTGAATGACTTTATCTCAGGAGTTCATAAGAAATTTGAGCACCAAAAGTGTCAGAAAATTGATGCAAAGATATTATGTTCCAGAGTCTGATATTCTATCAATCAACTAAACAATGAAGAGTATTTTAAAATACTTTAGTCTCAATCAAAATATGAAATGGAAATACTTCATAATTACAAATAAAAGTGCAATCAATCTATGATTGTGAATATAACTAGTTTAAAGTATTTTGCAAATATCTTACCCAACATAATAATTAAAAGAAGTAAATGAGTGATAAACAAAGACTAGCATCCTTATTCATAATATCTTGGATTAATTTCTATTATTCAAACCGTTCCTTTCTGGTGTACCAGTGATTTGTATGTCATCAATCAATTTTACCTTCTAGGATAAATTTTTGCAAATCATTCTGAGGATTCCTCAATAAATGATGAAAAATATTAATTTCATTTTTTGTAGTTATTTACACTGTTTTTCTTCTGATTTTTATTCTTCTCAGTACATCTTTCCAGATCAAAATGTTTTCATTATCTACATCTTCACTTTTCTATTACTAGTATATAAGATCCATATTTCACATTTATAATAAATATGTCTTCATATATAACATTTCCCTATTTTAAGTCTTATTCCCAAATTTAATTATTTCACAATGATTTTTCAAATTTCTCAATATTTCTTTGCAATTCTGGCATTAATTTTCTTCTTTTAATTTATTAAGTTGGATAAAAAATTGCCAAGATATCTAAAACTCCTTACTCGTTTGATCACAGAATTATAATTCCTTTTATTTATAATTTTGAAGATCATATTCTGTTTCTTCTTTAAATTAATTCAAATTCTATCTATATCTTGTCTAAAAAAACAAATTTATTTAAATTATCATAAAGCTATTTTAGAATGTAGCTATAATAATGACAAAACATATTACTAACTTCATCATTTTCAATAATGCTTTTCATAATTTGTTTAGTCTAAAAATTGTAATGTAATAGATATTATGTATTTTTTTCTTTCACCAAAATTGTTGCTTCCTACTGTATATAAAATAATTTTAATGTATTAAATACTTTAAGATTAAAATTCATTTCACTGAGCACGATAAAACAAAAACTTTATTATAATTCAAGATGCAAGCATAGCAGTCCTGTTAATCTTCTAAACACCTTTTTACCAAATATAGAAATAATAAAAATAACTTCTTATTCCAATAACTACATCAACGAATGGTTACATAATAATTGCTTTTTCTATTTTTTTAAATTCAAAAATAAATAAGCATTGGTGGTCAAAGAAGTCAGCGATGGCAGCTTTACAAGCAGTTGTCCCGGGTTAGCGGGTTCGCTTTCCGGCTGATGCTATGACACATGAGAAAAAATAAAATAAATATTTATCTTATCAATACTTTTAGAGAAAGATTTCAACCTTAATCATAAGTGCTTTTAACCTTTCATATAAGTGCATTGAACATTTATAATAGTCAAACAATGTTTTTTCTTTTGACTACAGAGGGATCTCTCAAACCTCAACACAAGACAGCGACTTTATAAAGATAAGAATGGCCATATTATTTTTATAAAGTCATTATCATGTGTCTAGATTTAAGAGGTCGGTCCCTCTATAGTCAAATGAAAAAATATTATTAGACTGTTCAAGTTGCATATGATAACAGTTAAAGCCATTCTCTAAAAGTATTTACATACTTCCTATGTGCCTAATAAATAATCACAACTTTACGATTTATCTTATCAGTATATCATTCATTATATCTCCTTCTGCCTTACAGATCTTCCTTCTTCATTGAGTCAGAAATGATATTAAATTATTCAATATAAATTCTGTTTTTATTCTGTTGCTGGCTTCATCAGTTTGATGAAATCTAAGA
The DNA here is from genome assembly GCA_028023455.1 of Epiperipatus broadwayi. Taxonomy (NCBI): domain Eukaryota; kingdom Metazoa; phylum Onychophora; class Udeonychophora; order Euonychophora; family Peripatidae; genus Epiperipatus; species Epiperipatus broadwayi. The sequence goes on from JAQFVV010012396.1 coordinate 10,829,600, forward strand.
TATTTCACATTACCATATATTCTTTAAGATGTATATACTATAATCCATTTGTTCTTATTCTTATCTAGATATATATATATTTGAAATTGGAGGTTTTTATTTTCATATAAATAATATTATATTTTCCCTAAGACCATTCATTCTAAGTTCGTCAATTTCTTGACATATTTCAATCCATTACTATTTTTTTCTTTATCAATTTATTGTAATCCTTATTTTTATGTTTTTATTTTTATCCACAGATAATATTTGTTGTTAATTTCATTTTAGTAAATGTTAATTCCCTTTTTGTTATACTAAAGACTGCTTCTTTAATTATTTCCTTTAGCTGATTGTAATCCTATTTTAATAATTTTCCCAAAACAAAACTAAGAAAATCTTTGGATACTGTTCATCATTAGGAGGCATTTTAACAACAGAAAAAGATAAATAAAAAGTTAAACATAAGTTTTGTGAAGACTAATAATATAGGAAAGACAACATAAATCTGTTTTTTGAGTCAGTTTATTTAAAATCTTGCATTGTTGCCATTAATTTTAGTTGTTTTTGAAATTTAAGTATAACTATTTACCTATGTTTTATTAATGGATTTTCTCAAAATATGAAAATAAACATTGATTATGATGAGTTAGAAGAGGTTAAAAGTTACAAATACCTTGGTCAGATTATTAATACAGATGGAAACATAATGGATGAAATTAATTATAGAATTAAACTTGGTTGGAGTGCTTTTGGTAGAAATAACTTGAAACTAAAAGGAAATATGACTAAGTGTTTAATGTGTTTTACCAGTTCTTACTTATGGATCTGAGACTTGGACACTTAATAGAAGAGCAATACAGAAACTTCAGACCACTCAAGAAAGTATGGAGAGATGCATGTTGGGAGTAACAAGAAGAGATCAAAAATGCAATATATGGGTAAGAGAACAAACAGGTGTTACTGACCTCATTGAAAAAAATTAAAAGACTGAAGTGGAGTTGGGATGAACATATTGCTAAAAGAGATGATAATAGATGGACAATTGAAATCTTAAACTGGATTCCAAGAGATTGTAAGAGACCCAGAAAGAGACCACATGTGAGATGGATGGATGAAATAAGAAAGTGATGTGGAGAAGAGAAGCTAAAGATAGGAAAGGATGGATTGAACTTGGAGATACCTTCATCCTGCAATGGATTTATAATGGTTGATGATGATGATGATTAACAGCTGAAGGCTCCCAATGAAAGCAATCAACTTCTCTTTGTAATAAAAAATCTGATATATCTCTCCCATTAAAAACAACATTCAAATTTAACATAATACAATATGTAAATATTTTTATGCACTAAAACATATAAAAAAAGTAAATTTTCGGTTGGCTTTTGCAGTATTTTTGATATAATATCAATATTACTGTGAAAGCTGAAGTTTATTGTTAATATTTTTAATACATTTATAAAAATAAAAACATGTCTTTAATTTTTTTATTTTCGCTTTTTAGCTTTGTATAGTTCCAGAAATTTATAAAGAAAGTTTAGATACAATATAATATTATTAGATGGTAGCATTATACAGAGTACTGAATTCCATATAAAATTAAACATTTAAAATTTTCATTAAAATTGATTGCAAACCCTAAAAAAATGTAGGGAAAGTGAATACAATTGAGTTATAAGATTTTTTAGATAGATAAATAAAAAAAACAAAGCAAGTTATATATAAGCTATAAAAATAATTGAATGAATCACATATATATGTAACACCCAAATATATACATGCAATTTATGATGAAAACCAGTTTTCTGGTTGAAATATTAAAGTGGTTGTGTAGAGAAGTAATTATATTTGTTTTTATTTAAAGATATACACACAAACACATATGTAAGAATTTAACTATTAAAAAATGTCATGCAATTTTGTTAATATTAAGAAGAAAAATATTTTTGAAAATTTCTAATAAATTAAACATTTTATCAGGAGTTAAAAATATTATTTATAAGATATATAAATAATTGATTTTGTATATTTTGGCAAGTTTACCTGTGTTCCATCCCTTTAACCTCGCAAGTGTTTTTTTTTAACATGACCTTTTTTGCTCAATATTTTCTGTCTTATTTTTTCTTTAGTTGAATTTTTTAAAGAAAAAAAAGACTTGTTCTCTATTATACATTATTTTTCTGATACATTTCGTTAAAACATAAAATCAAAAACCAAAATTAATCTTAAAAATGAAATATCGATTTTAGAAATAAAAAACAAAAACAGATATAAGTAAACAAAACATAAGATTTCATTTTAGTTTTCAGGTTAAAAAATTCACGTAATAAAATTACCCAATAATCAGTATGCTTAAAATACTTTTCAATAAAGTTTAAGTAAAAGAATCCAAAAACATTTTTTGAAATATTAAAAATCAACTATTTTGTGTTTGATAGTAGCTTTTCCTATTTTATGTATGTGATAACAATCACACGATGATATAATTTAATATGAGGTTCAAAATAATTTCACTTACCTATATAAAAAATTCTTTCATTTACATATCACTGATACCTCATAAAATATATATATAAAAACACAAAGCAAAATACAATGATTATTATTATTCATTTGCAATTAACCAAATCTTAATTACTAAAATAAGTTCTTATATATAAAAAAATGGCTGCAGAAAGGAGTCTGCTATTAACTGAAAGGAGATTCTTTGATTCCTCTTGGAGGCTTAAAGGAAGCAGAGCAAATTCGTTATGACCACTCCATAATTTCAGTTGTTATTACTATGTGAGTATTCATATAATATATGAACATGGATAGGTTGCTCATCAACATACATTAGCCAGTATAGTGAGTTTATTGACTTTTTACCTCTGAAAACACCCATGGTCTTTCTTCTCAGTTGCCTGAAAAGGCAGAATGAATGTATGTGAATTAAATTTTTTTTCTTATAGATATATACAATCATGACAGACAACAATAAATCATGGCCCTTATTATCACCAGTCAAGGCAATGATTAGTGGCTGAACATTGAGGGTGCTAAGAATCCCCTGATTGCAGACCCAGGCTGCCAACTAATGAAGACTTTCTATTTAGAATCAAGTGAAGGAAGATTGCAATAATTGGAAAAAGAACTGTCATATTAAATGGGACATTATTGGACTTTGTGAAGATAGAAAAAAAGATGAAGAGAAATGTGGGCATGTACACTATTATAAAGGCACAAGTATTGGAAGTACAAATGGAGTAGAATTCATAATAAACAAAAAGTGGAAGAACAACATTGTGGATATTGATGGTGTATGGGACAGAGTGGCAAAAATAGTTATTTAACTTAATAGCAGATATCAAATGCAGATAATTCAGGTTTTTGCCCCCAACAAGTTCTCATAGTAATGAAGTAGTAGATTTTTATATGTATGTACAAAAGATTTTTGATCAGACTAAACAACATTTTAAAATTGTTATGGGAGACTCTAATGCTAGAATTGGTAAACAAATAAAAGATAAAGGGCTGTAGGTAAATTGTGCTTATGGTAATAAAAATGAGAGCGGATATAGACTTGTGGAGTTTGTAGAAAAAGAAAAACTATATATTATGAATTCTTTTTTTGAAAAAAATATTAAAAGGAAATGGACATGGAAGCATCCAAATGAAGATACAGCAGAATTGGATTATATGTTGACTAACAGAAAATACATATTTCAAGATTATAATGTTCTTAATAAATTCAACACAGTAAGTGATCACTGATTAGTAATATATAAGATACGTGTTAATGCGAAACTAGAGAAACAAAAATTATTAAGAAAAACAATATTTACAATTGATGTTTCTAATCTTCAGAAACATTCTAATGAATTTAAATTAGAACTTTCAAATCAGTTTCAAGTATTAGTAGATTTTGTTCAAGATTCAAATTTGAATGAAATTAATAAGAAAATAACTGATACATATTTAAAAACTGCAACAAAGATAGCTGATAGAACAAAGCAGCAATTGACCAATAAAATTTCTACTGAGACTAGAGAATACATGTAAAAAAAAGTAATATGAAGATACATAAAAATGATGCATTAAAAAGAATTGAATATCTCAAATTTTGTAAAAGGCTATGAAAAAGAGTTGATAATGACATAAGAAAATATAATTGTGAATTAGCAAGAAAGAGTGTAGAAGAGAATAAAAGTCCCAAGAGTGTAAAACAACATTTTGGTATTGGTAGGAAACATATATGTAATAAGAAAAAAAAGATAGAGCTATTGCTAAAAAGAAAGATAATATCATGAAATGGGTAGAAGAGTTCTATCAAGAATTATATAATAATAATAAAAACAAGTACTTCATATATCTATTATATCTTCTGAATTGCCCAAAATTTTAAATAAAGAAATGAGACATGCAATTAAATCTATGAAGAAAGGAAAAACTCTAGGTAATGATGAAATTATAATTGATATATTAAAAGAAGCAAGTGAAGAAATAGAAAGAATTTTGCAAAGTTATATACCAAATGTCTAAATGATAATGATGTACCAAATGATTGGGAGAATGCAGTATTAATATTAATATTTAAAAAAGGTGATAAAGAAGATATTAAAAATTACAGATCTATCAGCCATGTATTAGTTTTATACAAAATTTTTTACTAAGATAGTTACAATTCATCTACAGAGAACATTGGATTTCAACCAACCAAGAGAACAAGCTGGATTTAAAAGTGGTTTTAGTACAGTAGATCATATCCAAATATTGAGAGAAGTTATAGAAAGGACCAATGAATATGAGTTGCCATTATGCTTTGGATTTGTAGATTATGAAAAGGCATTTGATTCTATAAGCATTTCTTTAGTGATTAAAGCATTGGATCATCAAGATATAGACCCAGGATGTTGTCATATTCTGAAAAATATTTATAAAAATATAACAGTAACAATTAGATTACATAATGATACTAGGAAGGTTAACATTGAGAAGTGTGTAAGATAGGATGACTCCATATCTCCAAAACTTTTTACAGCAGTGCTGCAAGAAGTATTTTGTGGATTAAAATGAGAAACTAAAGGAGTAAAAGTAAATGGAGATTATTTAAGTCATTTGGATTTTGCAGATGATGTAGTTGTTTTTTGTAAACAATGCTTTAGAGCTTCAAGAAATGTTGCAGAGGTTATCAGATGAAAGTAAGAAAATAGAACTAAAGGTAAATGTTAAAAAGACTAAAGTAATGTTGAATGCATTTTCTCAAAAGATGAAAATAAAGATTGATTATGATGAGTTAGAAGAAGTTAACAATTACAAATACCTTGGTCAGATTATTAATACAGATGGAAACATAATAGATAAAATTAATCATAGAATTAAACTTGGTTGGAGTGCTTTTAGTAGAAATAACTTAATACTAAAAGGAAATATGACTATGTGTTTGAAAAGGAATGTTTTAATAAATGTGCTTTACTAGTTCCTACTTATGGATCTGAGACTTGGACATTTAATAGAAGAGAAATTAAGAGATTTCAGCCCACTCAAGGAAGTATGGAGAGATACATGTTAGGGGTAACAAGAAGAGTTAGATGGAAAATGCAATATATGGGTAAGAGAACCAACAGGTGTTACTGCAAATGTTGAAAGAATTAAAAGACAAGTGGAGTTGGGCTGGACATATTGCTAGAAAAGATGACAATAAATGAATAATTGAAATCTTAAACAGAATTCCAAGAGATTCTAAAAGACCAGAAAGAGACCACATGTGAAATGGATGGATAAAATAAGAAAGTGTGCAGGGGGAATATAGAGAAGAGTGGTTAGAGATTGGAGAAGATGAATTAAACTTGGATAGACCTTCATCCTACAGTGGATTGATAATGGGTTGACAATGATGATGATGATATAAAAACATTTATAAATAAGTAATAAGGAAATTTTAAATCAGTTAATATAATTGTAAAACTTGAATGATTATAAATTCTTTTTTATTTTTTTTAAAAAACAATATATTAAAAAACTAAGCATTTATTTAAAGATTTGTTTGTCTTATTTATCTTGTATTTGATAAATCAGTTTTAATTTATTTTGCATAATATAATTCTTGTATTTAGTTCTTATACATATAAAAAGTTGAAAGATAATCAAATATTGTGATTCACTTATTATAAATTAAATTTTGACAACTAAATAATTTTTTATAATAAATTATTTATAAACAAGTAATGGGATCATTTATTAATGGAACATTTTTTTATTGAATAATCAATTTTGAAAGACAATTTAATTTTAAATTTATTAAAAAGTTTACAACACTGTTTGTTTTTAAATTTTATATGCATAAATTTTGATGCTATAATTTATTCTGATTCTGTTATTAGTGTAGGGTCAAACTTACTTTAAAATTCATAAATTTTCAAATATATGTAAATAAAGAACTTATTATTTATATATTGTAAGAAATGGAAGACTCTATCTTTACAATTGATTATCCAGTATATATATATATATATATATTGATTATCCAGTATATATATATATACTAAAAGAAGGGAATGATAGAAGCAGAGATTTTTTTTATGCATAATGTTTTGAATTATAATTGAGGAAAGATAATAGATATTTTTATTAGTTAGATTTATATATCTTCCTTTATAGAATTAATTATTCAATACACATTGTGATATTTTTTAAGATTGTACTTGAAAATGTTGCAATTTTTTTCTTTGTTTATTATCTTCAATTTTATTTTATTTTTTTTTGTTATTAATTTTCTTGTCTCTTTCCTACTTTTGTGGTGTATAATTTTTATGATTGTAAATTTTGGCAATGATAATGATATATACAAAATAAATAAAAAAACTATGAAAATCACTTTAGAAAATACTAATGATCAAAATGTATACAGATAAATCTGTTTGTTAAAAAGGAGATTTATGATTTACAAATATATTTATTTATTTTTATGTATCATGAACTGTTTATATCTATTTTAAATATCTATAGTATTTATTTGTTTATTTATTTTTTTGAAATGATTGTAAAATATTAAAAAAAGTTTTTAAAAAAATTAAAAGATATGTGAATTAGCAAGAGTTTGTATAAATATTTCATGTATGCCATGGCAATCAATGATGAAATAGAAGAAAAAGATACAGATCATGCTTTAAATTTCTTTGTTATTAATGACATTTTTTTTTGTATGGGAAAGAAGTAATCATAAACTTTGTTTTCACTAGATTTTTTTGTCTTCCACCTAAAGAAAAACTAAAGAAACTTTATCTTAATTATATACCAAAAAATGACTGGCTAGAGGAAAGCTGCTATCTGGAGTTGATTCCTCTTTGCCCTATCTCCTTAACTTCAATTTAAAGAAGGGAAAAAGTCATCAGCAAGCATCTACCTGAAAGGAGAAGATAAATTGTTTTAAATGACTAGCTACCCTCTGCCATGAGGATAGAAATAAAATTGCAATGGTAGAAACATTTCAAATAATTCCATTATTTCTATTAATTCACGTCAGCATGACACACAGAAAGGATACTTAAAGAAAAGTCAACTTCAGTTATTCAGAAAATTTATGCATTAATCAACAAAAGATTATCTGCCATGTTAATAAAATTCATGCAAAGCTAAACATAAATTTTTCAAAAAACTGTTGATTTAAAACAACATAAAAGACATATTAAAAAGGTTAATCAATTTGATTGTTTTTTTTAAAAATGAAATTATATATATGTCAACACATGCATATATCTAATATATACAAAATATATGACTAATATATTATAAATGTCTTATATGAACTTTTGTAAACATATGTGTTTGTGAGAACCATTTAAATGTAAATAAGGTTGTTATTATCAAAATTTATTTATTATTTTTTCTTTGTTGGCAAATAATTTGTAACCAAACCATTCAATAATCACAAGATATATTTAAGGGGTAGGTTTACTATAATAATGTTATATCTATGAGTATTTATATGTTTAAACATAGGAATCCCTTTATTATAAGAGTTTATTATAGGAAGATACTTGTTAGAGACTATAACTTAGTGATAAAATGTCTTGCTAGATGATAAAAAAATTACAAGTAATATTCTTTTGCCATAATTGAGAACTACTTAAAAAGATTTGGTTTAAGAAGTCTGCATTTGGATACTCTAAAAGTGGGAAGTGTAGTTAAGAAAACATATATATATATATGGTATAATCTTAAGAATATCTTGATTTTGTTTTTAAAAAAAATGGATATTATGCTTTGTTATTTTATTATTATTGCCATTCTTGAGAGAAAAGAGAATATATAGATCATAAATAAAAGATACTACTTGTTTTATGTAAAATGGCTTTGTATATTGTTTTGTTTTGAATTTCACCACTTATCAGTACAGGCGGGTCATGTTGCAATACTTGATTTCGATAACTTAATTAACTTTATCCTGAGAATATTTAAATGCTAATGATCTCTTGAACAAACATCAATATAGCAACTATATTATATGACACTAATAATTTAAAAAATATTAAATAAATTATTGATATTTAAGTATTTGTGAGTATTTTGGGAGCTGAACAGCAAGTATTAAAATTGAGGTAACCTTTCTAGTTGTAATGCTGCATTATAAATCTTAGTGACCAATGGTTGATTTTTTTTTTTATATCCTAGAGATTAAGGATCCTATTCATTCTTGTGAAGATTAGTCAAATCTCTGAATAAAAAAAAAAGTGAAACAAGTATTCTATTCATATAGTAGATATTATTGTGATTATTATTTTGGTAAAATACTATTTAGTAAAATATAATAATAAGTTAGGGAAATAAACTTGTTAAAAGTCAGGAGTCAATTTATGGATAAGATTTTGATTTAGATATAGAAATAAAAAATGGAAGGTAAAGTGTTCCCTTGACTCATTTTTAAGAGAGGGGGGGGGTACCAGTACAAATAATTGTAAGTTGAATTATTTTATAATTTTAATTCGATTTCAAATAGAATCATTAATACTACAAAGTTGTGTTGTTGCCAAATTATTAAAGACAGCTTAATAATAATAAAAAAAAAAGAATTGATTTGTAAAAACTATTGACTTTTAGGTCAACATGGGTGTAACAACAATCTCGGCCTAAGGGTGGCCTTTGAGCGTTCCATCATCGGATTTTCAATTGGATGGATGGTTGAAGAGTTGGAGTGTGGAGTGCATTGAAGCCTGTCCATTAGAGTAGGAGGATTTGCTATCTTAATATATATCTGAGCACTTGTAGCATATATGTGTAGAGATGGTAATCTGGACCAACTGATGATTGCTGGTTTAGCATGAAATACGTATATTGGTGATTATTTATCTTTTCGACATATGTGTGTTCAGGTGTATCAGTGTTATGAGATGGTGTGGAGAGTGGGATCATGTGAAAGTCTGTGCTCATACCCTGTCTATTATATAGATTATCGTATCTGTGTACACCGGGCTTGTTAGATATATATGCGTAAGCATGCAATTATATCGGTTTAAGAAATAAAAAGAAAATTGGTTTATAAATTTAATAAAGCCATGAAATATTTTGTAAAGAAATGTATTATTTAATAATAAAAATAGTAAAATTATAATTTGTGTAATGAAGAGGATTTAAGAGAAAATAGTTTATTAATTTAATTTTTATATGCATGTTAGTTTTTTTTTTTAAAAAAGATAAAATTTACTGTATTTTATGATCTTTTACGTATGCCTTCTGGAAGAGGTTTAATGAAATAAGTTGCCTTTTTTTTTGTAATAAATCTGATGTTAAATTCAGATATTTTATTGAAAATTAGAACTAAAATTAAAAAGGCTAGAGAAACAACTTCAAAGTTTAGTGATAATTTAATTTTTTTCTTTTTTCCAGTAACCATAACTGAAAGCTATTTTATAATTATTTGGAAATTTAATCATTCAAAAGGCTATAAAGAGTGGTATATTCTCGAAAATCAGAATTGCCATTTTTCTAACCTTTGCAATCTGGCTATCCAGATGCAAGTATATATTTGAAAATTCTTATCGTGGTGTCTGCAACATCTATATCAAATTACTCAAACAGCTCAGGAACAGAGATAGATTGCTGGCTCCGGACTGGCTTTTTCATGAAACCTGGGCTAGGGTCACCCTCCCGGAGGAGTGAAGGAGGGCAATGGTCCCCAGTCTTGGACCACAGCAAGCTCTACAGAGTGACTGCCTTGCAACAGTGTAAAAAGAATATAGCTATGTACAAGATAAACATGTTCAATTGTATCTAATAAATTTTAATTTATTTTAATTAAAAAAAAACCTATCTGAATGTGAAAAAAAAGTCTGTATAATTCAATCTGATATTTTAATCTATAATAAAGATGTTTTTTAAATTCCAAAATAAATTAATACAATGTTAATTAGTTTGTCCAATGTGACAAACACAATTATCAAGATAACAATAATAAATGCCATTAAAGATTGAGGCTAATGAGATATGTTGTAAAAGTAAAAATAGATTCTGAACAATAACAATAATTTTCAGTCTTATATCAGAGAAGCCAACAGTGCAGATTGATTCAGGAAAAAGAAATGCCAATAGAGAAGCAGAGTGGTTGTTACCTGCAAGAAAGCAGAAAAGATGAAGAGCTACAACCAACCAAAAAATAAGGCTGATGCAGTAGCTGTTGTAACATTATCTCTAAGGGAAAAGAAAAACCACTAGTTAAAATATTTTTCCTAAGGCTGCCCTATGGTAAAACATTCTTCAATTGCTGACTATATAAAAGTATTTTTCAATACTACATCTAATTCAGCAATCATGATAATAATTGCTACTAAAAGAGTATTTGCTATGAATAGCTAAAGAATCAGAGACATCTCAGTTAAAAATCTGGAACAATGCAGTTTTATCCAGATTTGTATGTGTTTACGGAAAGAAAAACATGTCATAAAAAAAAGAAAAGGATTCTGCCCTAATACCTATTGCAATCATTGATGCCCAAGAAGGATAATTAAAATACTCAACTTATAGAAACTTTTATCCTAAGATTTGTATGAAATATAAAACCCAAGCTTGCAATATCAACATATACTATGCTAAAAGCATTTTATTATATGGGTAACATTTTCCTTTTCTATTTTCAAATATAACAAACATGGAGTAAGGATTTCAGTATATTCATAATTACATTTAACTTAAATATGACTATTTGTTAATTTCAATATTTTGTATTTAATTTATTTTATGATTTTATGGTAAAGCAACAATTTCATTATTTTATAATTAATCTAAATTAATTATTATATTATTAAATTTAGTTATTTTGCTGTTATGAACTCATTCAAAACATATACTATTAATATATCACTAAACCTGAAAAGTCACACAATCCCCTGAGGAACATGCTGGAGTAATGAAAGTATATAAGATGATGATGATAAGATAATAATTCACCCAAAAGTATTATTTCTCTAAAGAAAATCATATGTAAGACTAATTTAAATTGGACCTATAAAAAAAGAGAGAGAGAGAGAGAAAAGATTTTGGAGTTATTAGGTTGAATTTAACATTCAGAATGCTAATGTTGTTTCAATCATCATCACCTCCATGTTTGTTATACTTGATTTCATCAATACATTTTGATGTAGCAAGCATTTTGAATCAATATGCCATTACTATACATATATATAGTAAGGTATACATGGTATTGCATTATGTTATAAAACATAATTTAATAAATCATATTACACTGCTTGCGTATGCAAAATTAATTATAATTCATGCTGGATTTTTAACAGTAGCAGCCAGTCATAAACGAATATGACCAATCTAAAGATAATCTCAAGTATTGTGGTGATTGATTATTGGTGTACTTTTATTTTGAATACTAAAATGTCTTTAAGTTCTATATCTACAAACTGATCATTATCTCCTATTTTAATCATAAAAAATATTTTTGCATCATTTGAAAGAATTAAAGATTGCAACCTTTAATTTTAATTATTTTGATAAAATATTTTAATCCAGAACCTACTGAACAGTAGTAGAAATTTTGGTGATCTCATGAAGATAAAAAAAATGTGTTCTATCCACAATGTGAATTCAGGGAAGAACTTAATCCTTCAATCTGAATTTATTTTTGAATTAAGAAATATTTAGAAAATTATTCAAGTTTAATGTTTTAATGAATAATATTTTGGTATTGTAATTTTCATTACACCACTCTCACAGAATGCAGGGAATGTTTTTTATCCGCTTTTAATACCCTGTGAAGGGATGTAATCATAAACATATGATTAAAGACATGTGAAAAAGATCTCTAAGAAATTGTGGTCTGAACCAATTGATGAGTGCTGGTTCAGCACACAATATGCATCTTGGGGATCATAGATCTTTTGCATGTCTTTGATCACGTCTATGATTACATCCCTCCACAAGTTGTTAAAAATGGATAGAAAACAGTCTCCATCTTGCAGTGAGAATGGTATAATGAAAAGTACGCTATAGAAATATTATTCATTTTTGGACAATATCTAGTCTATGAGTGACTAATAAAAAAGTACCGTTTTAACTTTTAAAATATGAAAAGTTATCTATTAACTACGTCCAATCTTATTAAATATTTTCATCTGGGAAACTGAAATCATTTAATGCCCCGAAGACCATATTTAACTGAAGCAGTTTTATCTGGCTTAATGTAATGAAATTCTTTTTAATAAACATCTGATTTTCTAAAGTAATTAAAACATCTAAAACTATTATTTTCAAAAATCTTCAAATTTGCCGAAATCACAAGAATTATAAATTAAGTATAAAATTTTGTAAAAATGAGAAAAAAATAAATCATTAATTGCTAGTAATAATTAAATTTTCTAGGAAAAAAAACTTATTACAGTCAGTCATTGCTGTTGTTAATATGTATCGCATATCATTTTAAATTTACCTCTGGCAACTAGAAGAATAGAATAAAAAATAAAAGTTTTATTTCATTATAAACTTTATTAAATTCCTTTTTTAATTTGAATTTCATGTAATATTTTTTTGATATATTTATCATTAAATTAGAATGGCTTATCCTAATCAACATAAATTTCACTTATAATCTGTTTTTTTTTTTAATAACCGAAATACAGGCTTATATACCTGTATCAATATATGTAATATATAGGGTATAAATCTGTTTTTTTTTTTTTTAAATTCCTTTAAATTACAAAATCGGTTGTTTATTTATTTTATATAAAATTATACCATTAATTTTAATTTTAAATTGGATTTTTTTCTCCTTAATTTAAAGTCATTTATTTTTCCAAATCTACTACAATTGCAGCAGGAAGGTCTTAACAATATTTTAATGACAATTTAATTCCTGATTTCACTAAAAAGGCTTGATAATGCTATGTTACATATACAAAGTTAGTTTGCGACATAACTGTCCTAAATTCAAAATAAATGAATACACATATAAAAAATATATAAATAGATTACTTATTTCAGAATAGTTTTATCTCTTATTTCATATAACAACTGAACGTTATTCTAGAGCATCATTACACAGCTAGAATCTACCTGTCTATTTTTTCAAGTGATTTATTACCCCACTTAGAGTCATTTATTTGTATGTCATGGTTTCTGAATTTAATAAAGTGATCCTCCGATATTTAACTTATCTTTTTTCTCAAAAGAGATCTTATGAAAAGATTAAAAATCTTTTTTAAAGACTGGGCTCTTGTTCCCAATCCAACAAAGATAGCAAGTTCAATTTTTGATTTAAACAACTTGGAGATATATAATCGGAATATAACATTTTGCAGTAATAGACAGAAACACAATCATATCTGATGCTACTTAAGAGAAGAAACATTTTATCATGGTCTGCAATATTTTACTACTTTATCTAAGGTTAAATCAAAATTAATTTATAGGAAGAACTTTCTTAGAAAGCTGTCTAGCATTACTTGAAACTGTGCTGCAAGAATTGTATGGATAACTTCATTAGCATTAGCATATTCTATTGATGAATATTGAATTTATTTTGGAGAAAAAATCTCACACTAAACTTCTGAATACTGAATTAAATATTTCATGAGAAATATTGTTGGCACACTCAACTCTACTCCATTGTAATTCTTTCATATATTTCTTTATCAAATATTAAAGAGAAAATACCTGACAGAAAATATATAATTAAGCAAATAAAGACACCCTTTTTGGATATTCAACCAACAATTTACAATTATTAGTGTAAAAAAAAAAAAAAGAAATTCAGGAAGGTCCAAGCTAATTCATTTTTCCAGATCCAACAATGAAAACAGTTGGATTTAGATTTTTTTTTTAAGACATGGAGTCTTATCAACAGATTTAGATCAACTCATTTGCTAAATAAGTGGAATTTAATTATTTAACAAATACAAATCACAGTGCCAGAATTGAAATATTTAATAAAGCTATTAGTGAATCTATTTCTTAGTTGAAATCTCTACAAATTTCTTTATAATATTTTGTTAATAGTTAAGTTGTCTAAAAAAAAAAAAAATTAACTAATTAAATAAATTTTGTGTAGATAATGTTACATATAAATATTGCTTCATTAAAATAAAAATCTTACAAGATATTCTTTTACAATAAATTTCTAAACAGCAGAGCTTATTAGATCTAAAGTATAAAAAACTAAATTAGTCAAGCATTGTTAGCTGAGAGGTCATCGCAGCCACCTGACAAGCAAGTAGTTGGTTGCAGATGGTTGTGGGTTCGCATCCCGGCCGATGCTATGACATATGAAAAAAAAAAAGAAACTAAATTAAATGGTTTTAAGGAGTTAATAGGCAGTATTGCTTCAATGATCAATGACTTAGTTAATAATTCATTATTGTTGAAGCTGTCAATGAATGAGGCAAAATTAAGCAGATACAACATAACATGTAATCATATTTAATTTCCTAAAGCAATACATAAGTATGATATACAGAATCATATTATAGAAAATGGTTTTTATGATTCTAGGAATTAGATTAAGGCAGATGAAGCTTGGAAATTAAGCTAGCCATTTTCAGTCCGTAATGAATATCTATTTATTCCTAAAAGATAAACTTTTAAACAATACAATATGACAATTTTCTAATCTAGAAATAAGGCCTTCTTCTTCACTGCTTTTTTGTGTAGAGACCTTTTCTCTAAAGTGGGCTCTTTTTTTATATCTATAATGGTTAAGGCAAACACAAATCATGATATGAAATGATATATGCTTTTCAAATAAAGTTCTAAGGAAAACAAAGCCAGTCAGTTTACCTAGGCATCTAACTTTATAATTCTTTTGAGGTATTATAATGATGTTTATGGAAGTATCATAACATGCTCAATGATAAAGGAAATTTATAAATCTCTTAATAGACATTGTTGAAAAATGTTGATAGTTTGTGTGTGTATATATTTATACTGAAATAGTAATTTCATGAAGGTTAAACAGTTGGCACATATAAATTAGTAGATAGGTAATAGTGTGATATTTTTGCAGACTAAATAAGGCAAAAGAAGTCAGGATAATTTGAAGTGAAATTTACTAAAAAGTTAGTTATCACTAGTATATAATTAGGACAGTTTTAACAATTAACTGCGTGTATAAATTTAATTTATTTATGTTAGAATAAATATATTAAGTGGGTAAAAGTACAAATACACCTGGGTCTCGTTTTATGTGGATTATTTTAATGCAATTTTGAAGTTATGGATTCATGTTTCTTCTTAATATCTTTCATATTTCACTATATTTATTAGATATTAAGAAATTTAAATTATTAATAACTTATTTTGACTTGAAATGCTTTTTTATTTATTTCAAAAATATATCGTTATATTAGCAGCTAACAACGTGAATATGGTTTGAAGCTGTATGTAAATAACCTATTTATACTAATGAGTAAATAATAATAATAATAATATAAATCAGCATTTTTTATAGCATCTGTATACAATTGTAATAATAATAATAATAATAATAATAATAATAATAATAGATTTATACTTACATATAAAACTATCGCAATAAATATTCAAAAAATTTAAACTTTTAAAATGTATTTTGTTACATATAACAGAAATAAATAATCTTTTAGATTTTTAAAATAAAAATTGAAGATTTTATAAACTGAAAATAATCTTTCTAATGATAATGTATAATTTTTTTGTTTTAATTATGATCTCATTTTTTTAATATAGAAATAGAAAACCATTAACACAGCACAAGACTGAAAATGGTGCTAGTTGTACATTACATCATGAATAAAAATAAAGTGGCTAACAGGTTTCTCTAGCCATAATTGCTGAGAGATTCTTGACTTTGTTTAAGGAGAAGCCACAATACATCACATCGAATCTGATTTCTTACCAATTCACAAATGAATGCATATTGTCAAATAGCTGTAATAATTAAAATATGTATGAAAAATGTAAAATTAAATATTGTAGTTAATAAAAAAAGTAAAAAAAGTTTGTCTTGTATTATTTTTTTTTCAAATATTTGGAATTTTTTATTAGTTATACTTTATTTGCTTATTTTTTTAATGCGAATTTTAAAGTAATTTTTCCTTGTTGCTTTGCTTTTATGTGAATTCTGAAAAATACAGAACATATCCCCCATTTTTCAAGGTAAGTTAAGTCTATTTTTGTGCGATTTTTTTAATGCGGGTTTTCCATAGAACCTATCTACTGCATAAAATAAGACCCAGGTGTATACATAAAAATTCAATATATATATATAAATTAGCTGGATGTATGTGAAAGAATATATAGAACATTATTTATATTTACTTTAAAATAGAAATTGATTTACGTAATGTTAAATTTTTTTTATTTATAAGTTTTTCTTAGAAAGATTCTAAAATAATATATAGTGTTAAATGTAAGTAGGAAAAATGTTTAGAAATAAAACCTTATTTAAGATTTAAAAAAAATTAAAAATCAAATCTAAGCATAAAAAAACAGAATTTAATCTATAAATATCAAAATAATCTACCATATATATATAAAATGATAAGTGAAATGGAAATATAACCAAATGACACAGTTCACTAAAAATATTAAATAATATTTACTGAGGCTATAACCTCGATAATATGCGTATAAAATGCGATAATAGGGACCTCTACAGGTGTTTTAACCACAAGCTTACACGTAATCAATGTGCATTTAATAAATTTATAATTAAAAATATTAAATACAAATTTCTCCTATCTGGCTACCATCAGAAAAAAGTACAAACTGTTGTTAAAAATCTTGCAGAAACAGAGCATTTTTAGTAAAAAAAATACAGTACTCCAAGAGTTCATAAGAAGTTTGAGCACTAGATTTGCAAGCACCAGAATCAATCCTGGTACTTCCCAATTTAAAGTAGAATACTCTGTCTATTATACAGGGCAAAAAGTCTAATGGCTTTATTGCTCTGCAGTTCATAAGAAGTTTGAGTAACAGATCAATCCTGAGATATCATGATTCCAAGTTGCATGTTCTACCACTACACCAAATTGCACATGGCATTTAACAATAAACATATTCTGGGCTAATTAAATATGTGCTAAAGAAAAAAGAATAAACCTCATTTTATGAAATAGTTATAAAGTGGGAAAAGTAGAACTCAATTTTTAAAGTTATTTTATAGTTTATTACATTATGTAAATGTAACGTAGAGTTGTCTTTTTGAAATGTCTTTAAATTAAATATTCTTCTAAAGTCTTTATGCAGGTAATGGAAGCGATGATTTTATGTAATGCATTAGACAGTTGAAAGTTAGGAAAAGCTTAAGATTTTTTTTTTATCTTTGGGAAAAAATATTTTGAAAGCATAGTTAATAAATTCTTTGATATTGCATTCTGTCAATCTTTCTTTTCTTTGCAATAAATAATCTGCTTTGAGAAATAAAACTTAGGAATACACATCTTCAAAAAATCATGTAACAATTTTATGTAACATGTTAAATCAGGGGAATTTTAAATCCTACATATATGTATTTGGTGTCATTCTCTTCTAATTTTATCCAACTTTAATGCAATACTGCTGAAATTTCAAAAATTCCCCACGTATATTGAATAAAAAGAAGTGTTAGAAGTAACTATTTTTCATAAGCTCTGCCAAAATGTTGTGGGTAAATGTAGCGAGCCTTGGTGAGTTGGACACCAAAAGTAATTAAAGGTTGTATCCTCCTAGCAATAATAATAATTCTTTTAAGAAAGTGTAATTATGTAAAAAGTTCCAGATTTTTTTATTTTAAAACTGGAAACTTGCACTTGTCAGAAAACAAAAATTATAAAAAGATTTTATATTAGTATATGGTAGTTGATGTTTCATTGTTAAGTGAAACACATTCAGAGAAAGTGAATAATCACTTGATACTGTAACAGATGTGTTACATGGCACACAATAACAGTGTGTGTGCACAAATATATATAAAGTTGAAAGGAAAAATAGAAATAAACACAGACAAAAATTTTGTAGATATTTTCTTCATTTCCCTGAAATAAAAAAACACAGTAAAGGGATAAATAATTTTGAATTTAAAAGAGAATTTTATTATAAATTAAACATTTATAAGGTCTAATAAATATTTTTATTGAATTCTAATTTTGAAATTAAAAAAAAGCATGTTTTATGATAAAATGTCTACTGATAATTGTAAACATTTCTAATATCTATTTTTAAAATCTTTATAGATCATACTTTTGATAAAATTTCAAAGTTGCTTTTGAAAGGATTAAAAGTGTTTTAAATCAAGATTAAAAAAATGTTTTTAATTAATGTGTTTTTATCACCCCAGCTGACTATATAAAAGGTTCATAAAAATAGAGTAGTTTGTAGTAGTAATTTTTTTAAGAGTTGTCTGAGTAGCAGAGTTGGTTTCCAAAGTTATACAAATAACTGCCATGGATCAGAGGTAGTTGAAGTCAAGACAGAAGGAGGCAGCTGCTGCTAGTTCACTGACAGAGTTTAGATGCACCTAGAAGAAAAAACCCACTTCCCTGTCTCTATAGCCTTAAATGTGGACAAGACAACGTGCTGATCTGAAGTCTATCAAATCCTAGATCGAAGGGAACTGATTGAATGCCAATTATACCTGAATTATACTTTTCCTAATGTAAACCAATCTCACCAAGACCAGCTTACCAAGAAAACTTCAGCTTGCTGAAGAACTAATTATATGTATGCTAATGTATCTATATGCAGAGAAGCACAAATAAACATTATATCAAGTTCAGCTGGTAAGTATTGATTTATATAATGAGAATAAAATTTTAAACAATTTCTTTAGTAGAAATGACATTTTGAAATTCATATTTTAAATTTAAAGATGTTATAATTAGAAGTGACCTGTGATAATAATAGAGAGAGAACTATTTTAGAAGAAAAAGTAGAAATCAAAGAAAACAACTTTTTAGATTAATTTAAAGTTGTAATTAATTTGGAGTAACCTGGCCAAAAAAAGGAACTTAAAAACTATTTTATTTAAAAAAGAGTAAAAATGAATTAATAACTGATTCATATTACAAAAATATTAATTTCATTTATTATTTTGACAAATTCAAAAAGGTTAATAAATTAATCATGTCTGTGTGATTATATATACATATATTTTAAGTAAACTGAGTATAAGTTTTTTGTATTATTAAAATGTGATAACTGAAATTTTTAATCATTTATTGTATTTTATATGATGATTGAAATATATTCATCAATTGTACTGCACCTCTATGTGCAAATGTTAATGCATGTCAGATAAACAATTATATGTAAATTTTAATCATTTATTTTATTAAATGACAATTCAAATATGTTCATTTTTAAAATTATACTGCATGTCTGTGAGTGAATATATCAATGCATGTCAGATAGACACATATGTAAATTTTAATCATTTATTTTTATTATTAAATGGCAATTCAAATATGTTTATTTTTTAAATTATACTGCATGTCTGTAGGCAAATATATCAATGCATATCAGATAGACACTTATTTGTAAATTTTAATCATTTATTTTATTATTAAATGACAATTCAAATATGTTCATAAATTATTAAACACCTTGTATGTGTTCTGACTGTGTTTTAAATAAACATATTAGAACATATATTATAAATCACAATGTGATAATTTTTATTTTGAATATTAATCAAAATCAGAAGGTGTACTTTATGTGTATGCATTATTCTACACACCTTAACTTTTAGTTTAGTATCTACTAGACATTAAGTTTATAATGGCCAGTACATTAAGGGTACTAAGTGGCCAGAGCATTGATGATGAACAGCATGTTTTAATATCACAGTATTATTATTGATCTTATGGTTGTATATTCTATGGATGAGCACTTAGTGCATCCAAATTATGTTTAAATAATTGCCCCAAGCTGGCAAAGGTTAAATAGTTGGCCTGCTCTACAGTAGACCCATTTCAAATCCAGTCGCAAGATTGATTATTGATTTATTATGATTGTTGATCATTCATTGATGATGGATGATGTATAGTTACTCTAAGGAGCTAACTGGACTGATCTCTCAGAGAGATCAGAATCTCTCATGCTCTTATAATATATAAAATGACTAATATATTTTTTGATATTAAACATTATTTTAATATTCTATCTTATGTATTAAATTTAATTATTTGAAATATTTATTTTTAAACTGGGGTTGATTTGCTATCCCCCATCTTCAAACCCTAAAATTACCTATCCCATTATAATATATTAGAATAGATCCAAATATTGATAATTTTGTACAAGTGCTAAGGATTTATTTCAATGCTCAATACCATGTTAAAAATAAGTTTTAGGTTAATAACATTTACCATGTTTGAAAAATCAATTGTAAAATTGCTTCAACCCTACTACTGTTTTAAAGATGTTTCCCAAATGTATATTATTGCTTGAAGTAATGTCAGCAACCCATAAATATTTTAATAGTAAAGTACTCTATGTGCAGAATGAATGATTGATTTAGTCAATTGTGTAAGTCTCAGAAACGATTGCAAAAGTCCGTATAAAATCTGCATAAAATCTTTTAGCAAATTCTTATTTCAAACTATCATAAAATCGTTGCAGAAAATATAATTACATTATGGTATGAAATAGTATAAAATAGACAAAAATGATTCTCATGGCCAAAAATTCAAACAAAAAAAATTTTTTTTTATTATGTTAAACAAATAGAGTATCACTGTGACCTATTTTGGAACTTAAAAGTATGACAAAATGATTACTCCAATTGATTTAGAGTTAGAAAATATTCGACACCATACTGAAACATGTTTGTAATTGAACCATCTATTTAAAATTAGACTAAGAAAAACAAAATAATGGCTTTGAAATATATATTATATATATATTTTTTGTAAAAATTATAATGTTCAATTGTACATCTTTCTTTTATTTCTTTGAAGAAAAAAATAAAATATAGATTCTAAATTATAATTGCACCATGTTAAGACAGCAATCTGAAGAGCGATCAAGCCTCAACACGACAGTTTCTGATAAGAAAAGGATGGTCCCACCCTTCTCTTCAGACTGCTGTCTTAACATCTGATTGGCTGTCTGAGAAGCAACAGTAAGCTCATGCGAGAGACTGTCAACCTCCCAATTTATTACTAATTTAACAACAATATGAGATGTATACAAAAATATTAATTACACCATATATATTTATGTCCTTCCCTTTCTTGCAAATTTGATTCACAATGCATTCACTACATATAATAAATATATTTCAGTATACCATTAATCTGTCCTTTTAAAACTTTTTAATTTATTGAATCAAAATTGTTTATCTAAATTTGCTGCCCACTTCTTATCAAGGATAGAATAATTAAAATACAACAAATAAAAATCTTATACACATTTAAAAATATGCATTTATTATTCACGCTGCACACACCTATCTCTTATTAAATTTATAAAGAGTACACAGTAAAACTATAACTTTAAAATTCAAACTTTAAAATCATCATAATTCCTTTCTCTTGATTTTTCAAATTTACTATTAACTTTTCCCTCTCATATTATTTAAATTTCATTCAAATTTTTATTTAATAACGAATTCATAAATGGGGAGATAATATACGAATGTTTATTAAAAAAAAAAAAAAAGATTCGGTGGATGGGAGAAGATGGAAAATAATGAATGCTTTTAAAGAAATAAAAATGACAGAAATTTAAATTATAAAAAGAATAGAAAATGAAGAGTGAAAAGAATTACGATTGTTCAAATGATTCTAAGTTTTAATTTTATGGTTATAATTTTAATGTATGAGTATAGTATGAATAATAGATAAGTATAATATGAAAAGCAATTGCATATCTAAAAAAAAAATCTACAGAATTTTTATACAATAAATTTTAATTATTGTATTAAAAAAATCTGACAACAGTCATAACAAGTAGATGAAACATTTGGGCGAGCAAATTAGAGAAACATTTTGATTTAAATGAATTAATAAGTTTTAAAATAATAGATTGATGGGAATATTGGAATATATACAAATAGATCAGAATCTAAATCTATTAAGTTTAATAAATGGATTCCAAAACATCGATAGGTTAAAAGATTGGTTTAACTATCAAAATTTAAAACTAATAGAGCAATTTTATTTTAATAAATAAATTAAAGTAGATAAATAAAATTATAATTAATTTTATTTACCAGATAAATACTTAAGTAAAAATATCAGATAAGTTTTTTAAAAAAATAAATAAATAAGAGATTTAAAAAAAAGTTACCAAAGTTAAAAGACATTTTAAAATATAAATATAGAAGTGCTGGACCTATGAATTCAAAAACCAAATAAAAAACAAGCAAACAATGCAGACATGAGTCAGACAACCTTAAATTATCCACAAAAGCACCTGATAAAACTCCCAACATACCCAATAAAAACAATATTAAATCAAAAGCAGATAGCAATACTATAAATAACACAGATCACCACATCAAACCAGCATGTACACATATAATAAAGAACAATACATCAACACATATAACAGAAACAATCACTTCATGTCTTTTGCAGATTGAAGAAACAATGCCTGAAGCAAAAAGACAGCCAGGCTGCCCACCAAAGAAAAATTGACAAACAAAGAAAGCTAAAACATAAAAATTCAGTCAAGAATATTGGCCATATAGATCATATCTTTGATCCAACTAATGAAGATATAGAATTAAACTGATAGTGATTGAGAACTACTCCTAGAACCATAACAAGCACAGAAATAATCCCACCTAGCTTGCATAAACTCAATGAAAGTCAAGATAACATTTAATGTAAGGGGGTTAAACTCCATTTCTAAGATCAACCAACTAAAACAATGAATTAAAACCACACAGCCCTACACACTTGGATTAATTGAAACTAAAGTCTATGCTGGCTCTCAACAGACCCAATGAGACTTTTACACAAAGAGAGGTTTAGTGCATGCTCCAGAGACTCATCAACACCCTCTGGGGGAACTGGACTCCTCATTGGACCAAATTGTCTATTTACTTCTTTCAAGATAATATTTATAGATTCACACTTGTTAATAGTGACCTTCTAACATCAGATTGTGACAATCAACATAATCTTTGTATATATACCTCTCAGCCTAGCATAATTGCCAGCATTAATTTGCTACTTACAACCACGACAAATCCAACCATATTAATTGGAGACTACAATATGACATATAAAGACTTCGTTACTTGGTGGCTGCATCAAATTTTTGTGACACTATTGAGTGCTGAGGGTTTCCTACCAGACAATGCAGTAACATTCCACAATGGCCAACATGCACCACTGATTGACCTGTTTCTATTCACCAAATGCTACAGCATCTAATCACTATGAGCCTTACACCCCCCCTTTCTCAGACCATTCAGCGTTACACAAATTCAAACATCGGTACTTCCACTAACCAAAACAATAAAAGTACTACTCCCAGTGACCACCTCAGAATTTTTATTCTCAAAGACCTACATTATACTTAATAAAATTCAAAACATACAGCTTAATTCCGTATAGAAATATCTAGCATTCATTAATATACTCTCTTTTAATATTGACCATATCCCAAGGAAGAAGCCACTGCCCTTCAGATTACTAGCACTTGCTGATGAACTTCATAAGTGAATTCTTATGATAAAACCTTCACACCACACTCAGCAATACATACATAAATGCACACAAACATACAACAATATATGCAACATTTTAAAAAACTACATAAAAATAAAAACAAAATATGGCAACAGCACCCCTGGACCAGAGGCTACATAAAATGGGCATTAGGACACCCACTCAACATCATGGTCTCAATGGTTGTCCAAGCAAATAAAACCACATACGCAGGGCATAACATGATATTGCCTATCTACTCATACTTTAGACAAAAGCTACAAACCAACCAACTACTTAAACTTCCCTCCAACCTGTTTGGAAAACCAGAAACAATAACACCATTTAATACCACTGAGTTTGCAATAAAGCTGGCAATTATTTTAAATACATGCCATCCAGGAAGCCCTGGCATCCCTCAATTTGTCTTAATACATCTTAGTCTATTTACAGCTCAATATCTTCTTGACCTAGCAAATTATTTATTACAGGAAATTCAACCCATGGAAGAAATTTACCCAATTGTGATAGTGCCTTTCAACAAAAAAAACAAAACAAAACCCATCTCCCCAGTAAATGATCTTCACCCAATATCAATGGGACCACTGCCAATTAAAATCATAGAAAAAAAATCATCAAAGAAAAAATAGAATCACACATAATGCTGCTAGTCTCCAACATGCAATTCACAAAGAAAAACTCATCAACAATCCAAGCAGCCCTAATCTTCAAGGCAGTTCCAAACTCAATACAAGGGGGGGGGATATGCACCAATAGCAGTCCAACTTGACATCGAAGAACCTTTAACTCACTCGATATTCATGTACTTATCTTAATGAATAAAACTAAATTCAATTTATTAAATTTACTTTCACATAAATTGCACACTTTATACGCTTATATTTTCTTGCCATTCTGTCTTTCAGATATTCAGTCTCAATCAAGATCTTGTAGGCTGCTTTTTATAAGTGATAATATTTCATGATATTCTTGGTATTACTAAAAATTAAGATTTTCTATCATTGTTTCTGTAATAATTTCTAAATTAATGTAATGAGTAAAATTTATAAATGCTTTAAATAGGGTTTTATTCCCCCACAGCATAGATATGTTTATGAGGATTATGAGTCGAAAGCATGCTAATCACTAGAGTATTGTTAATGTTAATAAAACTTTGCTCTTAATACAGTTTTTGTATCTGTATATAAATTAATAATGTTTAACTTACTTGCAACTTTAGTGCTGTCTATCAGTGCATCTTTTCCCCCTATGTGTTTTGTTTTGCTTATTTTTTGTTATAAGTTGAAGAAAATGGGGAATTCTTTCAAGAGTTAACACTCTAATGCTAATTTGCATTTCAAATTATTCAAAAGTTAAGGACCTGATTATTCGGTTATATTTTAAAAAATTTTAGTAGAATTTTAATATTAATTCCAAACATTACAACGACAATTTATATATTATTTCATAAATTTCATTTTGTATTCTTAATTTTTAAAGCCATTTAGACATTTACTATTTTCACAAAGAAATCTGTCTCTCTCAATCTTACCTAGAGTCACCCACTTGGCAATTTAATAACGAAACCTCAATAATGTATCGATAGAAAAATTAGCATTCAGAAAAGCTGCATTTTATTTGCTAATATTTATATAATGCTGCTTGTCTTATTATAAGTTATTTATAACCATAATGGCTGTCCAAACCCCCGCATTCCTTGAAATAATGACTTAAAAGCTTAAGAGTGCTTGAATTAAATCCACTAGCTGTTTGCTATTTTCTAATTTTAGATGAATAATTGACAATAGTACAATAAATTGATTCCCTCACTCCTACAAAGAATATTTGATAATTTTATACACCACCTGATGCCTCCTTGAACCGATCGCCAACAATTCACTGTAAAATAAAAATATATAATCTTGTCACTTCACTATTATCAAATAAAGCAGAAGTAAAGAAATTAATACACAGATTTTTTTTATTACTATATGGTTGCAAATATAAATAAATGTAAATAGTCTATTGCATGGCATGGCAAAGACTTCACAAATATTGAACAAAAAAAAAGGGGATAATAGCAAAATTTACTCCCCATCTTAATTTTAATCATTGTTCATACTTAATTTTAATATTTAAAAAAATTTGTTTTTTTTTAACAGCCGTGCGGACTGAGTGTTTATAATTATTCGTATTTAAATATTAGACAAAAAAAAAAGAGAGAAGGAAATTACATATAATATTCGATATATAGTATGACAAAAATTTGCCATCAGAAACCGTACGGCCACCATTCACGAGCAACTGAAATCCATGAAAAATATGATTAGGTGGTAATCTGGTGACGGGGTCAATGATGATGATGCCCTCTAAAATATCAATAATACTGATTTAAATAATCTTAAAAGAGTAAATTATATATTCGCTACATAACTAAATTCTCACGAATGAACTGCATATATATATATAAATAATGTTCTTACTTTGCACAAAATACCTATAACATGATTAGCATTATCTAATTGTTTCTTCTTTTGTAAATGTGTCTGGAGCCAAGCTCAAATAAACAAAAGGTTCATATGGATATATTAGTAATAATCCATAATAATTTTTTATTCTCAAAATATTTAGTAGATAAATGCAAGTAATGATTTATATCTCTGATTATATTAATAATTCAGACTGAATTATATAAGCAAGATCAAGTTTATATAAGATTTTTAGTTCATAATACTTTCTCCTTTTTTTTTTTTTTGGTTACCATTATTTAAAAAAAAGTAATATAAAGTGATTTCTTTTAACTGATTTTATTTGAATGCAAGTTGTGAAGCTTTTAAGACAAAATTGGTGTAAAAATAGATATTTTAAAATTTATTGTAATTTTGTCTGTTGGCATATATATGTTGATTGCATACACGTCTTCATTATACAAAGATATATAACAAGAATATAAAAATTTCACTAATTTACTAGTAGTTAAATATTCTTTTATGTAAATATTAAATTGGCAGATTTATCTGGATAAATTAAAAATGTTCTTTTTATAAATTCCAAATAGGTATTTGTTCATTTCCAATATTACGGACTTTTAATATTCAATTTTAATTTGATTTAGTTATTTTCTGGCTTAAATTCAATAATTTCTCAGTGCAAGCATTTGGCTACCAGAACTTCAATGGTTGTTTTTCTAATGCAGACAGGTTAATTTCAGATCAAAGGCATAACAATGGGACAGATATCATCAAAGCACTGAGGGTCAGTTCAAATCTTTCAGTTACTGTTGCATTATATGACTTTGGTTCAACATAAATAATGTGTAAGACATCTAATTCCACTGCAACTTATCAATTCTTCCTCAGCTTCCCACTTTCATTGTAATTTTAATTGTAACAACTGTAACTTTCATATTAATTAAAATAAATTAATTTGTTCTGTCTTTTATAAGTTTCCTTAAAAAACACATTTAACCCTATCGTACTTTGCTATTCTGATGTTTTTCTTTGTCTCACATGTCAATGTAAAATATATGATAAAATGATTATTACTTATCAGAAAATAAAAAATTTGACTTCATTTGATAGATATTCACGTTTACTACTGAAATGAATTTTAAATGTTCACATTTTGTTTCTGTAAATATTAAAAAAATAAGACCGTAATCAAAACAAATCCATTATATATCATTGTTTCTAGAAAGATTATTTTCAGTTTATAAAATCAATGAAATCTCCTTTGTTTCTGATATTTTTAAAAACCTGAATGAACAATTATTTATTTCTCTAATATCTAATGAATTATGTTTTAAAAGTTTAAAATTTTAAAATATTTATTGCAAAAGTGTGATTATTTTCTTCCTCGTAAATATAAGTAGATTGCTTACATCATAACAAAGGTCCAAATTTGCTTCAGGCCATATTTACGTTAGCTGCTAATATAATATTATATTTTTGAAAATAATGTATTTCAAGTCAAAACAAGTTATTAATAATTTTATTTGTTGATAGCTAATAAATATAGTGTAAATTATTTTTTTTTAAAAATCTAAAACTGTAATAAATTCAGAAATAAATATGTTTTTGCATCATTGGAAATTTCAATGTCATAAAATGTTGAACGTTTTACAGCCTTAGCAACACATAATGGCTGATCATGTCAGGGCAGGACTTATGTCTATTGTTAGAGTGGGAATTTTGAATTTCACTGTTTTTTTGCAGAAATTTTGGGAAAAAAATTGATTATAATAAAATATACTGTTTTACACACATTTTCACACTTAATACTTATGAAAAAATTCACCAGGGGGTGAATTGGCCAAAAGATGTTTCTCTGTCATTTGAAGTATAAATGGGTTAATTTGCCAAACAATAGATGTCTTTCAATCTTTTTACATAGCTGGATTTCTTTTGAAAAATATAGCATGAAGTATAGACCTCTATAAAAAAATAATATAACAAATATTTTCCTCACTAAGTTAAATTTTATACAACAAAAGCAATTACATACAATGAACATTAGACTGACAGATATCTATGTCATGTAAAATTTAAGTTACCAATTGAATTTCTTATATTTAGCAATGAAAATATACCATATTTATTAGAAATTTTTCTGATGCTGCATATACATAATGTTAAATACAATTGTTTTTTTTTAAAATAATAAAGGCTGTTATAGTAAATAATACACACTCTCTTTTCAATACTTAACTATATTATCTTGGATACTTAAAACAGAGAGTATGAATATTAACTTTTCAATTTGGCAGGATGCCAGAAATTCAACTTTTGACCAATTCGCCTCCTGGTGAATTTTTTCGTATGTATTATACATTAAAATGCATGTTAAAGATATCTTTTATTGTAATAAATTTTGCTGAAAAATTTGCCATAGAAGATGGGAAATTCAAAATTCCTGCTCTTACAATAAACATAAGCCCCACCCTGACATGTTCAGCCATTATCTGTTGTCAAGACTGTAAAACATTCAGTGTTTTATGACATTGTTTAAAGTAAATAATTCCAATGACCAAAAACCTGTTTATTGTGAATTTATTACGGTTTTAGATTTTTTTTAAAAAAATAATTTACACTATATTTATTAGATATTAAGAAATATAAATTATTAATAACTTATTTTGACTTGAAATACTTTATTTTCAAAAATATAATGTTATATTAGCAGCAAATCTAAGCATGGCCTGAAGCAATTTACAAGCTGTTTCTATGTCAGCAATCTATTTATATTTACGAGTCTGAAACTATCGCAATTTTGCAATAAATATTCAAAAATTTTAAACTTTATAATTATTCATTTGGATGTTTAAAAATAATAAGAATTAAATATTTTGTTGATTTTATAAACTGAAAATAATCTTTCTGGAAATGATGATGTCTAAACTCTTTGTTTTGTTTACGATCTCATTTTTTAAATATTTACAGAAACAAAATGTGAACATTTAAAATTTATTTCAATAGTAAACAAAAGTATTTTTTAAATGAAGTCAAATTTATTATTTTCAGATAAATAATAATCATTTTATCATATGTTTTACATTAATGTGTGAGACAAAGAAAAACATCAGAAAATGCAGAGTTTGAGAGGGTTAATCAATACAATTATTTTATAGTTTTATAATGATTAAATATTTTTATTTTTATTTAATATAATAAAGAAACTACTTTTTTTTAACTTTATAACAAATAACTACATGTAATAGAGTGATTCATAATATGAATAAATATATAACATTAAACACAATTGTTTTTTAAATAGTTAATTCTGTTAAAGTAAATAAAACATACTCCTGCTTTATATATATATATACACCCGAGTCTCTTTTTACATGGATTTATTTAACATGATTTTGAAGTTACGCGATTCACATTTCTCTGGAAGTTGAACTCCGATAATGTGCTATTACTTTAAATAATAAATTTCACGCACTTACGTCATATTGAAAGTAATAGCACATTATTGGAATTCAACTTTCATCCTAGTAATTTCAATATTTTCAGTGCTTTATAATAGTAAGATTTTATGCAATAATAAAATTAAAATCATGATTTCCACATTTTATGTTTACACACATTAAATTTTACAAGATTATAATGTAAATTTGTTCAAACATTGTGCATGTTAATTTTGCATTTTAAATCACATTCTGTTTTTGCTTTTTAAAAAAGAATGTAATACAATTATTAATCATTTAGTGTCAGCAAGTTTATTTTTAAAAGATGAGTAATAGCAGTGGGCACAATTAAATTTGACAATTAAAAATTAAAATCTGATTTTTAATTGTAATTAACAATTTAAAAATTACTTAAGGCGACCTGAAATTTAATTAATGTGATGTGAAACGAAATTTGATTTTTAAACGGAATTAAAAATTAAAGACAAAAATAAGAATTTAAATTTTGGTTGTTCCTTTCACTGCAAAAATGATTCGAGAAGGTCTTCAAATTTTTAATCAGTTGGCAAATTATTTTCTTATTAATGACACTATTCACAAACGTGCTCTTAAATTCCAATGAGAGCTAAATGGTTGTATGTCTGGATATCGCAAACAATTAATAAAATCATAATCTCAAGATTAATTACTAATTACATTGTCACCAGAAAACCATTAACACAACATGAGAGTGAAGTTGGTGCTAGTTTGATTTTTTACCAGTTTGCAACGAACCTATTTATCAGCAAGTAACAATAATAATTAAAATGTGTATAAAAAAATGTCAATTACTGTACTGTAAATTATGCATAAAAATATATAGTTTTGAATAAAATGAAATATTATAGTTAAAAAAAGTTTGTCTTGTATCAATTTTTTTCAAATTTGAAACTTTTATTAGTCATATTTTATTTCCTTATTTTTTTTTTGCGTGAATTTTAAAGTAATTTTACGTATGTGCTTTGCTTTTACATGATTTTTGAAAAATCACAGTCCGTATCCCCCCTTTTTCAAGGTAAGTTACGTCTATTTTTGCGCATTTTCGTTTGCGCGTGTTTTCTGAGGAACCTATCTATCATGTAAAATGAGACCCAGGTATATATATATATATAATTAAAATTATCCCAAAATTTGCAACTCAACCAGACTAGCCAAAGAAAATAAACTCTAAAACATAACTAAGGGTTTCACTGCTATAAGTAGACTTCTCAAGTATAAAGAACTACAAGATAACAACATATTTATATTAAATGTTACCCATAATTCCATTTAAATCTCATACACCCTTAATATTAAAAAAACTTTTTAATAAATTAATTGCTTCAGAATCATAAATGTTTAGGCTTTTAATGTTTATATATATATATATGATAACTTTGATCTTTATATCAAATTAGAAAACTGATTGTTATTGTTAAAAAAAAGGTTCAAATTGAGAAAACTGAAGCAAAAGAATTTACTATTAGCATAAGTTTCTTTTTACTTTCAGAAGACCATTTTAATTTTCATTAGGAAGCAGAAAATAAAGATAGAATATAATGGCAAAATTTTTTTTGTTGCCAAATGGGAAAAACTGTAAAACTTTTTTAATGATGATTATCATTGGATGATGTAAGATGCAAGTCTAAACTGATTATACCATCATGGGAAAAATTTCTGGAGGAAAAAAAAAAAAAAAAGAGAGAGAGAGAGAGAGAGAGAGAGAGAGAGAGAGAGAGAGAGAGAGAGAGAGAGGGAGAGAGAGAGAGGGAGGGAGAGAGAGAGAGAGGGAGAGAGAGAGGGAGGGAGAGAGAGAGAGAGGGAGGGAGAGAGGGAGAGAGAGAGGGAGAGAGGGAGGGAGGGAGAGAGAGAGAGAGAGAGAGTTTTTTTTAAATTAAGAAAGTTTGTTTTATTTTTAGAAGATTATTTAAATTTTTATTAATAGATATAAAACAGACTTATAGTGTCAAGAAGAAAATAATTCACAACAAAAAAACACTACAAATACAACTGAAGTAACTAAATCAAAATCCTGTGAATTTTTGAATTTTGCCTACATTTTTATTTTATACTTTTAATAATTTTATTCTGGTTTTCATTACAACTAAGCACTACAATATGCATAGTAATTAACTTCATAATTAATTTTATATTTTTATTTGTATCATATTTTTCCTGTTTAAATAATTGATTTAGATATTAACTTTGGTTTGAAACATGGACTTGAAATGGATTACCCTTAAATATATATATTTCAATGTAAGCTACAATGAATGCATAACATTTTAAAGAACCTTCTGAAACCAATTAACGTATTACATCAGATGTCCCTGTAACTAATTAATGTATCTAATAATCTGACTTGTTTGTCAATATAGTTGTTTTTATAATCTTCAAATTTTACTGAAAAATGGAAAAATTTATTTAAAATATACTAATAAAATATTTTAAATAATGTGCTTTTCTTTTTAGAGTTATAATTACATACGTATGTTATATAATTAAAAAAAAAAGGTTTAATGCTAAGTTATAAAAATATAAAAAGTTATAATTTTTATTTCTTGACCTTGCCAAAACATCAATGAAAAATTCTTTCCTTTATTTTTTTTTCTTTATATATATTGTGGTATGCACATATCTTCATTTGTCATATTTTATACTTTATAAATAGTCAAATAAAGAAAAAAAAATTAAGGTCATATGCTTATAATTATATATATATTTAGATATTTATATCATAAGTAATATTATCTTCCTTTCAATGACATTCTGTTTTTATTATATATTATTTTAAAATTTAAATAAAATACATACCTTGTTTGAATCAAAGACATTAAAAACAAAATTAGCAAATTTTGTGGGATCGCCATGAGGAAAAAACTGCTGATAAATCGACTGAAATTCCTATAAAAGAGAAAAAAAAATTAAGATTATTATATCATTTATTACTTTACTAAATATTAGGATATATATATTTATGATTTAAAAATCTTTAAAAGTTAAAACAGGTATTTACAAAAATAAAAAATAAAAATCAGTGATATACAACAAGAAAGTTGGAAAAAGTATGATAATCATAATTAATAAATGTATTGTATTATTTTATAAAAGCATATATATATATTTAAACAACATCTTTCAATTTAATGACAATAATATTATTCACACACATGATTGAATTCATTAGTATGAGATTTGAATATGAATTTAACTATATTTCTGTTTTAAAAAATGATTCGATCAATAACATTATAGAAGTAAAAAGGATATAAAAAATGTTAAGAGATTTATTTAAGTTTATGATAAAATTCAAAATTAAATTGCTATGATAGATTACGTTAAGAGAATGGAAAGCAATAGAAAAATTACTATAATCAATAATCAAGTGTATCACCATAATACTTGGTTTCCTAGCAACCCATCATGCCTTCAAGGAAAAAAAACAATATATATAAACACTTCACAACAATAACTTCAACAGTAGATAAAAAATATTTTTAAAAAATCTCAAAAAATGAATGAGTAATAAATAAAACAAAAACGAATTTGAATCGGTAATAAAAATAAAAATTATATAAATACTGACAATAAAAATAACTTAACAATAAAGCGAGTCGATAAAGCAAGAGTATTTAGCAAGACAGAAGAGCCAAAAATTAAAAAAAAAAAAAATCTTTAAGAAGTAAAAAAGAACATTTAATTAAAAATGTTATGTTACAAGAACAAATGATTAATTTACATGTTTACTTAGATCAGAATGTCATTAAATAAAAAGAGAAAAATAACAATGGATTATAAAGTCATCATGTACCAAAAATGAAAAGACTAGATGAATTAACTAATGGAAACGCTGAGATGGCAAAAAAAAAAAAAAATGATTTGCCAACTTTTTTTAAAGATTAAGAAAAAGAATGAAATAAAATATATTTTCTCAACATCACATATTTACACTTAATATGGAGATAAATCATTAACAAATGAATAATTCTCTGATGAACATCGAAGTATGAGAAAAAAGTTTAAGCTTTTGTTGCAAAATTGCAACAGGATATAAATGTTAACAAATTATTATATGGTAATTTATTTTTAAAGAGCTTGGCATATAAATATTACGATGCTGCAAAAGTAATAAAGCATATATAAAAATTCAAACATTCCACATATCAATTATTTCTAGCGTCTATCAACATTTATGATTATTAAAAAAATTATATATATATTAACATCATAATTTTCAAACATTATTGATGTATTTAGAAAATGAAGTTTAATCCAGTTTCTCTGAACCATAGTTACCCTTTTCCATATCATATCAACAAACTTCTTTATTTCATCCATCCATGTGGTTTCTTTCTAAATCTTTTGGAATCCAATTTGAATTTTCAATTGTCCAGCCACAATCATCTCCTAGAAATATGTTCAGCACAGTTCAACTTTAGTCTCTTAAATCTTTCAATAATATCAATGATGCTTATTTGTTCTCTCACAATTATTTCCCTTTGATCCTTTTTTACTAATCCCAACATACATTTTCCACAATTTATTGAATGATCTGAAGTCTCTATATTGCTCTTATGCAAACTATCCCAAGTATCAGACACACAAATAAGAATTTATAAAATACATCTATTAAAAACCTTAACAAATATACAGACAAACTTCCTTTTAATATTAAATTATTTCTATCAAAAGCACTCTATTCAAGTTTAATTCTATGATGAATTTCATCCAATATATTTTCATTGGTGTTAATAATCTGACCATGATATTTGTAATGATTAACTTAGCCTAATTCATGATTATCAATCTTTATTTTTTTTCTTTTGAAAAAATCAATAGTATATTATTTTACTCATTTTAACATTCATTTTTAGATCTATTTTTTTACTTTCATCTGATAATTCTTGCAATATTTCCTGGAATGTTTTTTGGAAAAAAACAAACAAACAATAATATAATCTGAAATTTATGTATCTTCCTTTCCCATTCCTCAATTTAATTCATAAAATACTTTTTATAAACATACTATAAAAAGTTTTGAAGATATGAAATCATTCTGTTGCCCACTCTTGTCAATGTTAATCTTAGTATCACCTTGTAATCTAATCATTATTACATTCTGATAAATATTCTTCAGAATATGAAAATATCCTACATTTATATTTTGATGAACCAATGCTTTAATCACTATAGAAATGTAAATAAAATAAAATGCTTTTTTGTAGTCTCCAAATCTAAAGCATAATGACAACTCATATTCATTAGTCCTTTCTATAATTTCTCCCAATACTTAGGTGTGATATGTTCTACTGTGCTAAACAACTTTTAAATATAAATTATTCTTTTGGTGATTTATATTCAAAGTTTGCTAATGATGAGTTGTAATTATCTTGGTAAAGACATTGTAATTTCTTTTATCGTCTTTATTACTTTTCTTAAGTATTAATAATACTACTAGATTTTTGGAATCATCTGGTACATCTTCATATTTACCCATTTTGTATATGACTTTGTCAATAATTCTTATATTTCTTCACTTGATTTCTTTAAGATATTAATAATAATTATATCATTTCCTGGAGTTTTTCTCTTCTTCATAAATATAATAATTATGGAAGTTAATCTGTATTATTATTCTTTATTACTGTACAACTCTTTGTAGAATTCTTCCACACATTTGCAATTCCATATTGTCTTCTTATTTCTGGAATATTTTTTCTTCCAATACTAAAATGCCATTTTATAATTAATAAACTTTTATGCTTTTCTATCACTTTTCTTTCCAATTCACAATTATATGTTTTTTATATCATTATCAACACTTTTGTATTATTTTACAGAACTTCAAATATTGGATTGTTCTTAAGGAATCATTTAAAAATAATTTCATATTCATTCTTTTCTTCATATACTGTCTTGTCTCAGTTGAAAAATTATTGCTAAATGTTATTTTGTTTTGTATCAGTCATCTTTGTTGCTATTCTTAATAGAGTGCGATCTTCTTATTGATCAGTTTGTTAATATTTTAAAATAATTAGAAAGTTGTAATTTGAATTCACTCATTTTTCAAAATTAGAAAAATCAACTGTTGTATTGTATTTTGACAATAGTTTTTATCCCTCTAATTTTGTAATAGCATCATATCTATTAATCAACAATTATTTCATGTGTCAAATCTATTAAGAACATTGAAATCTTAAAATAGATAATATCTGTTAGTCAAAATATAATTCAATTCCATTGTACATTCATTTGGAATCTTCCATTATCTGTTAGCCAAAATATAATTCAATTTCATTATACATTCATTTGGAATCATTCATATCCACTTCTATTTAGTATTTTTTTTTTCAAACAAAGCTACATGTCAGTGTCCTCCTTCATTTCTGTTTTCACATTATCCACAACACTTTCACCTTCCATTCATTTTCTAATTCTGACAGTCTACCATAACAATTTTAAAATGTTGTTTGGTATGATTAAAACATTTTGTATATACATATAAAATTTATTGGAAATAAATGTGAATTATCTGCATTTAGTATCTTCAATTTAATTGAATAACTAATTTTACCAATCTGTATGACATACCATCAATATTCATAATGTGTTCTTTCACTTTTTATTTTTTATAAATCCCACATCATTTGTCCTTCCAACATTTGTGTTTATAATAAAATGTGTCCCCTCATCAAATCAATTGCCTTTTCACATTTTCTTCTAACTTCACAAAATGCAACAATGTCCTATTTAATACTAGACTATTTTTATCCAATTCATGTAAGCTTCCTTCACTTGAAAATGATCAGCAACTATAGATAATTAAATAAAAAAATCATCATTGAATGGCAGGATTCACAATCAGGGGATTCTTAGTAGCCTCCACATTGGCTGAGAACATTACAATCCTCTATAAATATGGACCATAATTTAGTTCTATCTTGATTGTAAATATTTAATTGGAAAAAAAAAAACCCATTCATATACATATTCATCCTGTTTTCAAAAAAAAAAAAATCAACTGATGTTTTTGTTAAAAAAGGAAAACTGAAAAGAAAAACCAAGGTGTTTTTTGGTCTTAAACTCAGACATAAAAAAAAATCAAATAAATTCACCTCGCTGATCAATGCATGTTGGAGACTCCTACCTATCTATGTTTGTTTTAATATATGAGTAATCAATCATAGTACTAAAAGTTGCAATGACAGGAATATATGAAATGGACATTAGGAATTTGCCCTCCCGTGTTCCTTTAAAATTTGAAACTCCTTTTTGCAGCCTATATATATATAATTAACTTATTCTTTCAGTATACTGACTGTTAATTATAGTAAATAGAGGGATTTGAACTTAGGATTTTCATTTATATTCATTCTCCACCCCATCTCAAACAACCAATATGCATGACTACACAAATGTGAAAAATATAAATGATCCTCAATATAAGTATTTCATGCAGAACCAGCGCTCATCAGTTGGGTCAGATTGTAATTTCTGAACATATATACAATCAGTACTCAGCTTATATTAAAATAAAAATTCCTTGAACTTTAATTGACAAACTTCAATCTTCTCACTCTTCCAACAATTCGACCATCCATTTCATTGAAAAAACAATGCTGGAATGCTTAAAGCCCTTGGTGAATTTAATATTATAGTCATATCCATGTAGACCTTACATCAATCTAAATCCTCATATTATCAGACCAATCTAATCTTTCATATTATCGGACCATTGGTCTGATAATATGAGGGGTTACATTGATGTAATGTCTACATAAATATGACTACAATACCAAATTGAAAAAGGCTCTGAGAATTCCATAATAGGTTTTTCGATAAAATGGACAGTTGAATTGTAGGAAGTGTGAGAAGGTTGAAGCCTGTCTATTAAAATTTGAGAAATTGCTATCTTAATATAAGCCTAGCACTGATTGTATATATGTGTGGGAGATTATGATCTGGCCTAACTGATAAGTGCTGGTTCTGCACAAAATATGTATATTGGGAATCACTTTGTGTGTGGTTATGTACATCAGTTGTTTGAGATGGAGTGGAGATTGAATATAGACTAAAAATCCCAAGTTCAAATCCCTTTTTATACAGATATTAAAATAATATTCCATACAGATATATGCAATGCCTATTTCATATATATATATATATATATATATATATATATATAAATATATATATATATATATATATATATATATATATATATAATCATAAAACAAAATTTTATTTAAGGACTCCATTAATGAAACATATAAAATTAATATTGAAAATCAACAAGAGCTAGGATTATTTTGTTTTAAGAATAATTTTAAATATAGAATTAGAGATAAATCTCAGGAAAAGATAAGATAAATAATTATACTTTAATCTAAATTAAAGTTTTGTAATATAAATTTTATACACATCTTTTTGTTCATGTAGAAATCATTTTTATTAAATTGAAGGTTGATCTACTGTATTTTTATCAACATACCCATAAAAAAGTGTTGATTATTAAAGTTAATAATGATGAGTGACTCACATCCTCTTTATTGGATATTTATGTTAATGGACTTCTGAATCAATATGAAATATTTATGAATTTTTTAATGCACTGCTAAATCAGTCTTGGTTTTGATCTAGAGATTGGATGGCAAAATATAAATGGGCAGCCTCAACAAAACCCAATCCATTTTACAATCATCAAATGTCTTCAAAACCATCAATGATTATTTATTGCTGCTATAAATGGATGATTTAAATGTACAATCACAACATACTATAAGCCTAAAGATGAATGCCACCTTAAATCGCTCAACACAGACAACTATCATCTCTCTGCTTATTATAACTGCTATGACTTCTTAAAGACAGGTAAGTAAATTGCCATCAGAAATATATATTTAGATTAGGTAATGAAAAAAAAAATTAACTATGAACTACAGTTTTAACATATTAGAATGAACTTTTATTGATAGACTTTCTATGAATTTATTGTTTCATTATCTCATATATAATCATTATAAATTCTTATGAAATAATAAATTTAAAGTTTATATCAGTATATTTGTGTATTGATATTATGACTCTTATAAATTCATATTTTGTTTTCTGCAAATTTGAAATGAAAAACAAATGTAATTAAATTAGTGATTTCATTTTAAAACAAAAAATAAATTTTATTTTATTATTTTTCTCTATCATAAAATAAAGTATGGAAATAAATACTGATTAAATCCATATAACTGGGCTATAGTGAAACATTATTGTGAATTCGAATTATTGGATAAGGTTATAGCTAGTAGAGATGGTAAATTATCTGAGAGCATATTTATATGCTTTTATATTAACTTGCTGTGTCTGTTTCTGTCTGTATGCCCAAATTTTAAAATTTTGTTCTGGCTGAGATTTTTTTTATTTTTAGTTTTAACCATTTTTTTTTTTGTTTTTAATGACAAAAGTTTGATAATTTGAATTTTGCTCTAGGTGAGATTTTTTTGTAGTTTTAAACATTTTTTTATTTCTAATGGGGAAAAAGGTGGATAATTTGAATTTTATTCTGGCTGGGATTTTTTTTTTTAGTTGTATCTATTTGTAGTTTTTGATGAAAACAATTTTATAAAAGCTTTTGCTAAATAAAAGTTATTTTTATTCAGGAGTTTCCACATCAAGTCTAAGTTGATGTTATCTTAATCAGCCTTTTTCACGAGGCTTACTAATAATTATTTCTGAGAATAGTTCGTTAGTTACATTTTGCTGATAATATAAACATTTTATAATCATAATACCTGCAAGATGACTATGTTGTTATCTTAATCGGCTCTTTTCATGTCTTATTGTTAAATCATAATTTCTGTCAGATTTTTTTTTTTTTTTCAGTTTATAACTAAAAAATAAAATAATATGTAAAAAAAAGTTTTTTTTAATAATGGTTTTATGTAAACAGTATTAGCTGACTAAAAAATAGAAAAATAATAAAGTAATCCAACTAAAATGGAGAAAAAAAACGTAATCTCGTTTAATTTGCTGTTCTTAGAAAATATCAGAGATCGTAAGAATCTAGACTTGTTATAAAACAATTAAAAATTTCAAGAATATTGTCATTTCATAAAAGTATTTGAGGCCTTTTTGATTTTTATGACTTATTTGAGTCTCAAATGCCTTTTTAAAATGACAATATTCTGGCAATTATTGTTTTATAATAAGTCTAGATTCTTAAGATCTCTATTTTCCAAGAATGGCAAATTAACTGAAATTCAGTTTTTTCTCTACCTTTTAGTAGGATTACTTAGTTATTTTTCTACTTTTTAGTTAGCTAGTACTGTTTATGTAAAAGCATTATTATTTTAAAAAAAACTTTTTTATATATATTATTTTATTTAATAATCTTGAATTGAGTTGATTTTCTGATAGGAATTGATGAACATTTATATGCATTGGGTATGGTAAATTTAATAAGAAGTTATAGATTTTTTTAATTGTATAATTATTTGTGGAAAATGTAACCTTATGTGAATTTCAATATATTTATAGTAATGCTTTCCATCATGTTTATTCTATATCAATGTGTAGATAAACTTGTAATTTATAAAATATAAGGAATTATTTAATGATAGTGAAATAATTGCAGATGTAAGTGTATTATATATAAAAAATAAAATAAAGATTAAAAATAAACATAGTATGTTACAACTATTACCCTTCTTAATGTATATGATTTATTTAATCATTTGTAGATATAGGCAACATATAACTATTACACAGGATTATTAGTATTTAGTATAAGGTTTAATTCATTTGTTTATGTACTAAGATTATTGTGATTTTATTCTCATAACTGGGGAACTTGTCATCGCTTGCAGATGCTTATTGATTTATGAATGTTATAGGTTATAAATAGTAAAAGTGTAACCTCTGAGAAGCATTAAATTAATATTCAGTATACATTTATTAATAGTAAGCCAAAAATGTCTGCATTAGTTAATCAATGGGGGGGGGGCACTTTGCATCTATAAATTATTTATTAATAATGATTATTCATATGTAATTATTTCATTTTCTTATTTAATAAATCATTCTGAGTTATAAATAAATGATTTCATTTTACATAAACCCATATGTACTTCTTCCAATATTTCAGTAACATATATAATTAATTGATATATTAGTACTCTCTATATAACAAATTAGTATGTTATCCATCCCATAAAAACTATGAGCATAGAGTTTCTTATCTCTATGACTATTAAAAAAAAAACAACAACCTCAGAATCGTTATCTTGCCAGTAAATTTAACTTTCTTTCATGTGGTGTTCTCCATTATTATCAGAACATTCAATATACTCTTAGAATAAATAAAATTTAGTCTTTTTGTCTAGTGGCGCCTTCTGACAAATGTATCCATTTCAATACATTATTGTGACATTTGTTCTCTGAATCTATAAGACTTATTGTTTAATATGTATTATCAAAAGTGATTTGCTATTTTATTAACAGTTGTGATAAAGGGTTTAAGCCTGCATTCGATTCTCTACTTCTAATTACAAAAAAAAAAAAGCTTTTCATTGTCATATGAATAAACCTTTAGTAGACTGTATTCCTAATTGTGATTTTCTGAACCAAATTTCAAAAAATTATGTTTTTCGAAACAAGCACAAGGATCTTATTAAATTTATTTTATAAAAATATTTGATTATGATAAAATATATTAATTGGTTTTTTATAATTTTGTGTTTTTATTAAAACCATTTATTAGTAAACGAAATATGACAAAATAGTAGATAAATATGAAACTTTGAACAAACACACATATATATGTATATGTTACAGTGAATTTATATTTTCAGTGAGTTTATAATCGTTTAAGCGTGTTTCAATGTAATTTGTCTCATTGTGATGTGAATACATGGTCACCCTATAATATTTATAATGCAAATAAAATAACACACTCGCAATAAATTTCATAAAATACAATCATTTTTACGAAGTGGTACAATTTAGCGTGATGTACTACCAAGTGGTACGCGAGTCAAAAAAGGTTGGGAAACGCTGTTCTAAATCATCCTTTACAATAATCATAAGAATTAAATTAGATGAAGTGCAAATACGATCCACTTTTCTTAAAAAATGAAATTATTATTATTATTGTACCAGGTGATACCTAAGAGTCTACTTCTAAAAATAATTAATAAAAAATTATTGAATCATCTTTATTTCTAACGTCTTACTAGAATGGATATTATTTAACATTTTGCTGGTTATATCAGGCAATATTTATATATTATTAATTTGTTGTTCATTTTTTATTTCATATATAAATTTCAGTATTGTATCCAATTACACAAGTTACATTTATTGTTTCTATGATTTAAAAAAGATTTAAGTACACATATAACAGAAATAACAATTAATTGTATATTACAGCAATAATGTATAAAATGTTTCAATTTGTAACAACCTACCTGTATGCTTTTACTTGTATATAATAAAATTATATTTAAAATATAAAAAATTATATACAAATAGTTGAGACCTTACAGTCTTATTTGAAAACCAATTTTTAAGATACAATTCTTGAACGCATCAATTATCAATATAACCAATTTTAATTCATTATTCAACAGGATTTTAGAAAATTATATGTTTATAGCTAGATGCATGAACAGATGTTATATTTTTGATTGTGCATAAAAAGTTAAAAGGTAATATTACCTTTAAATAATCTAGTGCAATGCAAAAGACCTCTAGGCCAGCTATCTGATAAAAAAATTCTAATTCTGCTTGTGCTTACGAAATATAAATACACATGTGCGTATGTACTATAAATACATATATGTGAATGCATAATATCTGGTTTGATGTTTCTTAATAGGTCTCCAGTATTATAATAAATTATATTTTGGATAGAAATGTCAAATTATTATTGATTTATTCAATATTTCTCAGAATTTAGTACCAAGAGATCCTACGAATATTTTTTTAACCTGCTTTATAGAAATGCTTAATTTATATACACAGTATACATCTACGTGTTTTTACAATCATACAATCTTTTCAAAATTAAATAACATATTTCTTTATGTATATATATTAACTCACGCACTTATTGTTTTTTAATTGAATACAGTAAGTTAAATGAATCAAAAATAGTAAAAGAAATATATTAGTAATAATAGAGAACTGTAAATTTTTTCCTATAATAAATGTATTGTCTACATAAAACAACTTTCTTTTCTACACTCGTTGCATGCCTGTTAATAAGCTTCTGCTGCACGCTGTAAGTTTTAAAATAAATAAACAACAGACTGCTAGGCTACTATATCTATTACCTTTCTTAAACTACTGTAATGAACGTTCAAGCGTCAGGAAGAAGCATTTTAAGTACAGAAACAATTGTATAAAACCTAATAAATTCGAGAGAAAAAAAAATTGTTAGATGTGTTCAAAATAAAATAATTTTTATGAATTTAGTATTTTCACAAGAAGACAAAAAAAAAAAACTATTTGAAGAAAATAATTATTTTTATATTTTTTTAAATAATTATACAAATATATTCACATTGCCATCATCATTAATTAGTTGCAAAAAAATAGATCTCTGTTCAAATTAGTCCACCTTCCCTGCGTTTTCATGTATTTTTCTCTATTTAAGACAATCAATT
This sequence comes from Epiperipatus broadwayi, assembly GCA_028023455.1. Classification (NCBI taxonomy): domain Eukaryota; kingdom Metazoa; phylum Onychophora; class Udeonychophora; order Euonychophora; family Peripatidae; genus Epiperipatus; species Epiperipatus broadwayi. The sequence continues at coordinate 10,873,258 of JAQFVV010012396.1, forward strand.
TCTTTTTTATATTTATTCTTTATCCTCCAGTTCCTTTCAACACATTTTTCATATTCCCTCTATCCCCAAAACATATGCTTAATTCCCTTTCTGCTTCATATCAGCTTTAATATATTGTTTTCAGTTCTTTATTTTTAATTTTGAAACTCCATTATTCTTAATGTTATCTTTCCAAATTATTTCCAACCTCTTTCAAATCAACATATTTAAAGTCTTTATTTTTTTCTTTTTCTAATTAGTTACATTCTGTTCGGTATGAATAACTAGCTATACTTAAATAAAATATTTAAAAACTATTTTCTAAATTCTCTCTTACCTTCATATAACTATGTTTAGTTGTAATTTTCATTACAACAATTTGGTTTATAATTTCTTGTTTAACTACTAGCTTTATTATTTTATTCCTTCATTATTTGTTCATTATTCACTTTTAACTCAGTTCAAACGTTCTACAAATTATTAACATATCTAAAATGCCAACCTTTCTACTACCCCTATAATGTTTTCTTTTCAATGTTATCAAAATATTATTCATTTATTAATTTATCTAAGTAAACATTAAAAAAAAAAATAGAAGTTACACATATCATTATATCTATTTCATTTTGTTAAATAAGACTAATTTTAAGAATATGTTTTATCTCTTTTTCCCAATTTCTACTATCTATCTCTTTTTCTAACCTTATGTTTTCTTTACATTTAATAAATAAATATCATTTATGACCAGTGAAACAAATATTGGTTTCTGATATCCTTTCAATGAATTCTTAAAAAAATATTTCTTACCACTTTAATAGCATTCTTTGATTTTACTTTTTCTAAATTCAAATTGCTCTTCAAATAAAAATACAGAAAATATGTTATAAATACATCTATTCAACACTTTTAGACCCATCTTGGATGCATATGAGATTAAACTGATAGTTCAAAACTTCTCACATTTATCTGAATTAAACTTATTCTTAAAGATCTGTTAATTGCTGAAGACAAAAACTATTGGTCAATTAATCCTTTAAAGTGCTCCTCTAATCAAGCCTTCATGTAATTCATCTGGAATTTTGTACTTGCGCATTGCCAACCTTTTCTTAAGTTATATTTTTCTTCCTCTATTATTGTACAAATTATTTAATTTTTACACATCTCATTTTGTGAAAACACAAATGAAGGTATATCACTTCCACCATATAAATTACATATTTTTTCTACACTTGCAAGACATCCATTCTTTTATAGCATTTAATTTCTTGAATCAATTTTTAGTTCATTATTGCAATTTTGTTTTCTTCAACTCACATTGTTTTCTAAAAAATATATTAAAGAGTTAATATATCAAATCTTTCTAGTTCTAGATTCTCTTTCTAATCACTTATTTTGTCTCAATTCTCAATTTAATCAATTTTATTTTAATATTTCTAATTTTTCATTTTAATTTATTATCCTAGTCTTACCGAAAACAAAATGTCACGTTTTAAGTTTCATCTGCATTTGATAGTCATAATATGTTTCCCTTTTCTTCATATTCATCTTTGCAAATATGAATAACTGATAAGCACCAAATAGTAGTACAAACTAGATCACTAGACTAGTTTTTGGATATTAGTCTGAAAAGTCAAAGGCTAGTTAATTTAACTTCAAAATCTTAAGGTAATAGGATATTTCAATAGAATAAAATAAAAAGTGACTACCAAATAACAATAAGTGATTCGATTAAAAAAGGTCCAGAAAGTAGTAAGGGAATTTGTATGGTAATACCACCTGAAGTTCATTGATTATTCACGATCACAAAGATGGTTGTGAAGGAAAGAGAAATTAAATCATTTAGAATTCTACTATTTATACTTATTTTCTTTTTTTTCTTTTTTTAAAAAAAACCCGTTTCTTTAATATCCAATTTAAATTTACTACTGGTTCATACGCTGCATGTTTTAGACTGGTGGATGTGAAAGTAGAGTTCTTGGGTTAATAGTTAGTTCAATAAAGTAAAAAAAAAATTCAGTTTAGTCAAGTGAATGGAACTTTTTATGCTTAATATGCAAGTAGATTGCTTGAATATCTTACGACTTCATAAAGTATGATGATTATACTTGTTATTTCTTTTTTTGCTCAGAACTTTTCAAACTCTCAGAATGTCTACCACTATTAAAATTATGGTCTAAATTTATATCTATTGCAGAAGCTGACAATGCATTCTCTATTACTATTTTTCATCCTATTCGTAATTAATATATAATCCCATGGAATTATTTTTTTTAATATCTTGAACTTCCATAATTAAAATCTTGTGATTTTTAATCATGAATTTATGCATTAATATTATATTATTTCCCTTTCAAAAATGTATCAATCTTTCATCTCTCCCATTATTTATTTCCATAACCTATTATAGCCAATTCAATTCCCTACTATCCCAGCTCATTTAATTTTCTTTTCTTTTCATTTCAATTATTATTTTTTACTTCTTCATAATGGTTTATATATTTTTAATTTATAGATTAGCTATTTGTAAAACTTTCTTTTTGTTTAGTTCATTAAATTTACTTTTAAACCATTAAAATGTCATATGACCACCATTTCTTTTCCTTGCACAAGCTATTATAATAGTAGCAACTCTTATAAAATAGTGCCACCTAGTGCAAACTGTAATAATCAATAGATGCCAGAAGGTTTGTGTATTTAAATCCATATCTAGTGCTTACTCAGATCCAAGGCTCCTTACTAATGACATTCACAAACCAAAAACTAGTATGGGAATATTGCATGAGGAAGCACTAGACAAGGATTTAAATGTACAAATTTTCTGACATCCATTGTTACTATAGCTTGCAGTAGATAGCACTGTTATATGGAAAGAATTGCAACTATTTACCACTGCAATCATATCACTTTCTTCATTCTTCAGGTTACAACCCAACTGCATCCTTTATAAAAATTTAGCAAAACTAAACCTCTCCTTTTCATACCTGATAATATATTCATCTTTTCTAATCCATTCATAATTTCAATACTCTATATACCGATTGTAATATATCTTTTAAAAAAAATCTAACAGTTTTCTGCTTTAAATTTTTATATGATTGGTGTGCTCAATCTTGGAAAACACAACTTTTGAGATATTAGCTTTCTCTAACTAGACTTTCTTAAAAAAAAAAAATAAATAAATCGTATTTTATTGCAATTTTGCATCTTTTTTTTTTTTTAAAAGATTGCAATTACCTTACAGATTTAATTAGTGCATATATCCAAAGTAATTTAATAACATTTTTGATCGAGTAATAAGATAAAATTATAAAGACAAGCATTAAAAAAAAAAAAACTATTATAAAAATAAAATTTAATTAATGTTAAGCAATTAAGATAAAAACTAAAAAAAAAAAAAACCTAATTTTTGTTAAATAATAAATATATATTAAAAAATTATTAATGAAGATTAAAAAATAAAAATAATAAAAGATTACATTTTATTTACAATTAATTTTTTAACTTTTAAAAAAGTAGACTTTTATAGCAATTGAATAATATACTAAAAAAACTAAAAACGTTAAAATTTCTAAATAACTAAAAAATTAGAAGTAAAAACTTAATAGATTTATATAAATAAATTTATTTTAAATAAAACAAAAGCCATACATAAAATTTGCAGAGAATAAAAATTTCTATAGAGAACATTAAATTTAAACTAAGTATAAAAATAAGTTAGATTTAAAAGTGATTATAGTACAGTAGATTGTATCTAAAAATTAAAGAAAGTATTTTATGAATTAAAATATAAAAATAATCTAAATAAAATGGATTTGGATTTTAAAAATGATGAGTATTTTTTAAAATAATGATTCAAATCTTCAAATAAAAGCAAAAAAAAAAAAAAAGAATTAAAGAGAAAAACAAAAATCGATCAAAAACAAAAACAAATGAATATACAAAAAATAAATAAAAATTTCACAGCACTATACTGTAATGAATTAAAAAACTTAATATTATAAATACTTAGACAAATATATATTAATATAACCAAGTCACATATTACATGACCAATATGGCTTGCATTTACCAATATGTAATAAAGAGCATGCCAATATTTATAAACAAGCTTATTTTAGTTTTTTTTTTTATATACTTTTTAATGATAAATGCGATAAGAAAAAGCATTCAAATCTTTATATATGATTGTCCCCATTCCCAGACTGATTTCAAAATATGGCTCCCTTCAACGAGGATCTAGGACACCAGATTCAAAAATACTAACTCTAGCCAAGCATTTATCTAATACTTAACTATTAAGAAGAAGATCTGAAACTTTCAGACATTTAATGTCTTCAAATTCATCTCTCCAACTAAAATAGCTATGTGGGTCTGAACTAAATTCATATACTCAATATATTAATAGCCTTAACAGTTTAATATAGCCAAAGCTTCAAGAGCCAAAATTATAACAGTAATATAACTAAGTCACATATCACATGACCTATACAGCTTTATTTACCAATATGTAATAAAGAGCATTTCAATATTTCTAAACACACTTATTTTATTATTATTATTATTATTTTTATATGATAAATACTGTAAGAAAAAGCATAAAGATTTTAGTGCTTTTTCTTATAGCATTTATCAAAGCATTCAAGTCTTTATGCTTTTTTTTATAGCATTTATCATATAAAAATAGAAATAATAAAATAAGCGTATTTAGAAATATTGACATGCTCTTTATTACATATTTGTAATTACAAGCGATATAGGTCATGTGATCTGTGACTTTGTTATATTACTATTATAATTTTGGCTATTGTAGCTTTGGCTATATTAAATTGCTAAGGCTATTAATATATGAATCATTTGAATTTAGTTCAGGCCCATATAACTATTTTAGTTGGAGAGCTGAATTTAAAGACATCAGATGTCTGAAAGTTTCAGATGTTCTTTTTAATAGTTAATTTTTGAATCTGATGTCCTAGCTCCTCACTGAAGAGAGCCATAGTTTGGAACTGGTCTGGAGATGGGAGCAATCATAAAGATTTGAATGTTTTTTTCTTATAGCATTTATTATATAAAAAAAATTAAAATGTTTGTTTAGAAATATTACAAATCTATATTACTATATAAATATAAAAATTTGTTTATATGTGACTTTATAATTTAACAATGATTGCACCAATCATGAAGAATCAATCTTAGGATAATTTTCTTTCTTTTTTTTTTTTTGTAAAAAATTTTATTATCATATAAACTTTCACTTTAATTATTTTAAAAAAAATTATAATTTGCAATATAAAAATGTATAGAAAATCTATTTCTTATTTGTTATGAATGACACTGTTAAAAAAAACAAAAACAAAAGAAGGCGGCTCAGTTTAAAAGATTACAGAGTTTTAAATTTTTGAAATGAAAAATAGTTTTTGATAAGGCAAGGTAAAATTTGATTTTATAAATATATTTTAAATTAATTAAATTGCATTTGTAACCATATATTTAATTTCTCATTTGAATAATGACAATCAATGGATTTGATAAACTTTTAATATTTCAATTTAAATATATATTTAATTTAACATTTGATAAAGTAAAATTTAAAATGACTCCAATATAGCAAGAGAAATACTATTATTGAATTTGATAAAATTTACTATGAAATCGATAAACTTTTAGGGTGTCAATTTAAATATATTTAAGATATGAAAAAGTAAATTTTAAAATGCCACAGATTATTGAACTTGATGAACTTACCATTTCTCTTTAAATATATTCTTACACGATGAAATAAGATGTTGCAACCTGTACATTGAAATACATACTCGAGAAATGAAGTAATATAAAACAGGTAAAATTGTATTAAATAAATATAGTTTAAATCATTTAAACTTTATTTGGACCACATGTATTTAATTTCTCACTTGCATTAAAATTTTATAACCATTTTAAAAATTATCATATAAGATTCCTTGCAGTTGTCATAAAATTTATATAGGTCAGAATAAATTAAGTCTGCAACATTAGAGATTTGATGTTATTTAGAAATCAGTTGAGCATTCTTATTTGATTATTAAGGATACTTTAACATTGCAATGATATTTGCCCATGTAAAAGGGCTAGCAATCACCTCACCAATTATTGTTTCTCATTTATCAGCTGATCAGATCATTTAACAGGCTGAGAAGCCATTGGCTGTTGTCTGCACCCCCCCATGTAAACAGGAGTTGTGCAATCTTTTCTGCATTTAGTCAAGTCTTGTAAAAGAGTATAAACCAGTGCCAATTTATAAGATTGGCATTCATTTACAGATAAATTTAGGCCAGGTTATAGGGCTCTTACAATTAGCTAACTGCCTTCTACATTAGCAACCAAAAAGAATGTGAAATGGCCCAAATCTTGTTTTGTATTTTCCAGTTAAATAATTTTCATAGTAAAAGGAAAAAGTCACTTATCTATTATTATTTTTTAAATCTTAACATAGCTTCCTACAAATATCTTTAAAAAAAGAATCCACAAAAAAATTTTTTTTTTTTTGGATAACGTTATTCAATGAAAAATAGCTAGATAGCTACTTTTTTGTCAAAGCAATTATGTGCAAAAACATGGATTCCAAATTCAATAGGTACAAAGAATTGTATTGCAAAGCTTAATAGTGAAACTGAAAAAATTCTGTCTTCTAAACAAAATTTTTCTTCAAAAAGTTAGAACACAGGTGGATTCCACTTTAGAAATCAAGTATAAGGTAGCATACTTCATGTGAGAAGTTGAATATGATATAGCATATTTAATACCCCCAAAAAAAATCATTTACTGATGGTGACTTTATTAAGCAATGTATGGAAAACATGGCAAATATAATTTGCTCAGAAAAAAATGGGGATATTTCTAAAATCAGTTTGTCTTATAAGATTATAGCCAGATGAATTGAAGAAATTGGAAAATCTATCAACAGAAGCTAATTTTAAATTTTATGCTTTGGTGATGGATGATAGTATTACAGATATAGCTCCACTTGCCATTTTTATTAGAGATATTTATAATTAAATATAAGGTCACTAAAGAAATGGCCTTTTTAATGTTATAATTAAAATATTTATAGGAAGCAGTAAAAATATGTTTATCCATTGTCAACATATCTGCTATAGTTACTGATGGTGCCTTTGTGATGAAAGATAAAAGAGTGAATTATAAAAATATCATTGCATGGTAAATCAAGCATGTTTATGCACAAAAACTTTAAAAATAGATAGTGTCATGCAAATCATCACCAAGCCTGTGAATTTCATAAGAGTCAAGAGATTTAATCATCACCAATTCCAGAAATATTTTAAATATTGAGTATTGTGGCATTTACTTTTTAGAAATAAAAGATGGCTAAGTCGAGACCAAATGTTGAAAAGATTTTAAGATTTGTGACATGTTATTAATTCATTCCTGGTATCAAAACCAAATTTGTTCTGGAATTTAATAATTAAAGCTAGCTTACAGATTTAATATTTTAATTGATTAACAACTCATTTAAATGAATTAAATATGCATGTTCAAAATGAAACAACTTATCAATACAATGTTTAACACCATAACGGCATTCCAAATGAAACTGAAATTATAGCAAGTTCAAATTAAAGCAAACAATTTTATGCATTTTGACAAGTTGGCCAAGCACAATCCTGTGAATAGTAAAAATATGCAGCTTTGCTTTTCAATTTGATACAAACATTTGAAAACAGATTTCCAAGATTTTTGGAAAAATAATATTTTTCTATATTGGCAACTTCATTATTAGTTTACATAAATATGTTGCTTGTCAGTTTTTAAATGGAATGTATAGAGCTGCAATCTGATATTCAACCTAAAAAAAAAAAAGATCATGTCTCTTTACTGGAACTTTTACAGAATCTATCTGCCCAAAGAAATGCCTTATTTATGTTATCACTTTTTTGGAAGCACCTACATTTGTTAGCAGCAATATACATTAAAAATAAAATTAGAACCAAAATATCCAATGAGCAACTTGAAAACTCACTGAGAATAACAACTACTTCCCTCAAATAGAATGACAAATATCCTACTAGTTTTATATTATCCTCTGTTCTTTTACTTTTATAATAAATAAAAAAAATTAAAAAAAAATCCATCAATGACGTTTTATTACTTATATATGTAATTTTCTATATTAGTGATCACAAACTTTGTACTTACTTAATGATTTTGAAAGAATTTTCAAATGTGCCACTATATAATTAGAATTATTATGAAGACATTTTTAGCTTATTTGTGATGGTAGATATGAAAATTATATATGGATTATTATTTTTTTGCTTATCAGTTTTTGGTAATATTGTGTATTAAATGTATAACCTAAGACAATTTTTCTTCTTATATTGTGATACAGAGATGCCAAAAGGTTGGACATCCCTATTCTAAAGGAGAGAAGCATGAATCTACAATATTATAATAAGAGCTATAATAAAGTTAAGAACTGCTTTTTCAAAGGCAAAAGAAAAATATTTTTTGCAATTTGTATTCAAAACAGTTAATTATAAAAACTTACTATTCAATTGATTTATGTGCTTATTTCTTTTTTTATATATTTAGATTAGAAGTTTTAAAAAAATTTAAATTAATTACAATGCTTGTAATAATTAGGAAATGCATTTACGATTATTCTTATAACTTTAAGAGTTATAAATCAAGTCATTTGTAGGTTGAGATAAGAATATTAACAAGATATTTTTATTGTGATTTTAAGACTTGGGCTATTTGTAAACAGAATAATATTACCATAATCATGACAAAGAGAAATACTTATTTATTTTATTCCATTACATTTATTAAAAACCAACATTGTTTTAAAGATTAAATTCTATCATGATTTTTCTAGATAATATTTTAGCAACTAAAGTAATATAATGTGAACTAAAATTATTCTTCAAGTATTAATTTTTTAAAAAATTATTATTGTTATTATTAAATTCATATTTGTATTTATTTACTGTCTTTTGATGACTAATGTAATTTTATACTTTTCTATGAGTCAGACTCTGGATCATAATAATAATGTGGATTTATGTTTTGTTATATATATATATATATATATAACATATATATATATATATATATATATATATATATATATATATATATATTAATAAATACATATCTCTGGGGTACCTTAGCACTATAAAATATTAAATCAATAATTAGAATAGAAACAATATTTCTTTTAAATTAGTGCTACTTCCTTAGTTTAATCATTCTTAGAGTAGTAAAAGAATCACCACTATTATCCTCAGTTCACTACACCAGCACATACATTAATACTTAAGTTGGTTTAAATACCAGTAGCTTCCTTCACGATTCCACTGTGATGTTATTTAAATTGGCGTCATTAGCAGGACAGCCAAATGAATAAATTCCTATGATTGCGAAAATTGGTGATTGAAAGGAACAACCAACTTTTACACAGTACATTATTAAAACGTGCGCATATAAAAAATAAAATAGCTTCTAAATACAAAAGTCTCTCCAACTGGTCCCAACAGAGAAACAATAAAGACAGTATTACTCAGAAAACTTGGTAATTTTTGGAAAGATGGTTAGTCAAGCTGGTTGCCTGAAAATGATTAATTGGAACCCAAAAACAATTTCAAGTTTTTATAGGACCAAAATTCCAAATCCAAGTCATAAGTATTGAGGCGAATTAATAAGTCTGTGATTATATATATCGAAAAAAAGTTGGATACAATTTGCAAAAATGATTACAATAGTACAAAAAAAACAACATGAAAAATAGATTAAAATTTATATTAAAATATAAATCTACTAAAAAAAAAAGCTTTAAAAATATAATTTATATTGGACCCCCTCCTAAAATGCCATTTAACAAGGGATCAGCCTATTACATAAGCTACACAAGTTTTTAAATTTTCAATATAAATTAAATTTTTTTACCTGCAACTTCAATGTGATTTTTTTCCTTTTATAATATAAAATATACATTAGTAAAAGCAATATTTAAATACTTAAAAAGAAACATTTAAAAAAATTCTGAATAAAAACCTTATTTAATACTAAAGTTAAATTGCAGAAAAAGATATTTATATAAGTATATGATTTAAATAAGAACTTTAAAGAGAATAATGATTTTCTTTAAAGTTAGGGATGCAAAACAATTGATTTCTTAATTAGACTTATTTCATTTTAAAACCAAAATTAATTAAAATATTATTCATTTGCATTAGAATTTAAAAATGCAGACATAGAAATAATCAATTGATAAAATAATTCCTTAACTACAACAATAACAATAATAATATAGCGCACCTGGCTACACCCACAGTTGGAGGTAAATAAAAAGTATCCTAGTATTTTTAAGATTAAAAAGCTACAAAAGTGTTTTTTTTTTCTTTAAAGATTTAAAAAATGTTCATTTCAATGTTAACCCGATTGTTTTAAAAAATATGAGTTTTCTAAAAAAATTTGTGAACAACGGAAAAAATCAGCAAAATCTATGTGAAATATAATAAATCTCTAGTATGGTAGATAGTCAACAATTCAAACAAATACAATTGATAACATTATTTAGAGCCAAATAGGTAAAAAAGAAAAAGAGTAGAAGGAAAAATAAAAAAGTTAGTAAGAAGTCGAAAAAAAGAAAGAGTGAAGAAAAAAATAGTTAAAAAAAACAATATCTTGTTGAAAAATTACTCGCTATACTATAAAATGGCGACTGCCCAGAAGCTGGTCCTTCGCAAAACACAAGGAAGATATACGCAACAATAGCCAAAAGTTAACAAAATAATGTAAACCTGAGAAAAAATCCTACATTTAAAAAACCACATCAGATGATCTTAAAGAATTAGATCTAGTAAATCAGAAAAAAAATGAGCCCCCCCCCCCCCACACACACCCAATGGACAGATGAAATGCTTGAACAGATTGGGGGAGGTTCAATAATACCATACCTACAACACTTTTTGTAACATTCAAAAGATTTTTTACTGAGATCAAGTGTTGGCAGTAACAGACAATCACTGCACTCTCTACTGTTTTCCCAAGGCACTCCTAATTGAAGCACTAAATAAAAATAATTTACTGGAGACAGTACAATACATAGGTGGCAACCCTAATAGCAGATATGTAGAAGTTGAGTTTTATGAAGCTACACAAAGAGATCAATTTAAAAATTACATTAAAACTCTAGGAAATTTTGCCATCATACAAGTTGACAAAAGCAGATACAAGAATATCACCAGAGTGTTAAAAATGCCTACTTCAGATATAACTCAGATGATTTCCAAAGAATGATGAGCCCCTTCAGAAAAGTTTTTTTTTTTTTCAACAAATAAAAAAACATCAGTACCTGTATTTACAAATAGTTTTGAATATAAAGTCAAGTTACATAAAAAAATAGACCCAGAAAAGATCCCAACACACATAATAGACCAAAAAGTTACACTTCACCTGTGGCAAAAGTAGCCACATAGCAACACAATGCAATGAAGAAGTAAATCTAGTGGAAAAAAATAACCACCCCTCACAAAGAATAGAAGAGGATCCAGATAGCAAACACAAACCCAGGTATCAGGAAAACAGAGATTTCCACACACTCAAGGTAATAATGTCAATGGAATTGACAATTAAAACAAACACGAATGAGGAAGATGAAAACTTTGACACCTGGGCAAAAACACTTAGTGATAATTTAATGGAAAATGAAACTACCTTCCCACAAAAAGAAACAAAAGGACTGCCAAATGGAGATAATAATCAAGCAGAGCACACAATTATAATGGATATCATCACACAGTGCTTTCCAGTAAATGAAAACACACCTCGGGGGAAAAAAAACAAAAAAAAAAAAAAATAAAAACAAAGAAAACTGGAGAAAATAAAAATATTAAAACAAATGATCTGAAATATATCCAATTAAATTTGATAAAACAACTGATAAGATGAAAATATGGAAATGGAATCAACCTCTCAAAATTTCAAAACAATTTGAAAACATCAAAGATAGTGACTTGATTAAATGAATATTTATAAAACCAACAAACAACACCAACCCTCTTTCAAGCAAGATAAACTTATAAAAGGAAGGAAATGAAAGACACACCCTTCAGTAAAATTGTGCCCCCTTCTACAACATTAAATAATATGAAAAGAAAAATAGGAGCACTTAACGTCCAAGATTTAAACTCCACAAAAAATAAAAAATAAAATACAACAAATTAATAAATGGATGCAGACAATGCAACCTAGCATATTGGGTCTACTAGAAACAAAAATATATAATGCATCTCAAATCAACCCAGCTATGTATATGAGTAAACTTAGTTTTTGATGCTCGAGGGACACATCAGCACCATCGAGGGACACATCAGCACCATCAAGTGGGACAGGTACATTTATCAGTCAAGAATGCCCCTTCACATCAAATAAAATAATTTTCATAGACTCCAATCTTCTAATAATTACATTTAATTCCAGAAGTTTTTCAATTAACATTATATTTCTATATATTCCCCTCAGTTCTATTGTAATTAACAGAATAATTTTAACCATTAACTCTGTTAGCATCCAATCCCTACTTTGCTGGAAATTTTAATATGAGCTATCAAAAGTTTGTTGCAAAATGTATAAATCAACTTGCAATACCACTTATGAGTGGTGAGAGTTTTCTTCCACTGAACTCAGTATCATTTTATAACAACTGCCACAGCACTCTCATAGATCTTATGTTCTATTCTCTAATGTTACATCACTCAGTTGAAGTGTCTTCTCCCCGTTTTCTGATCACACAGTACAAATAATAAAATTAAATTTAAACACATACCACAACAGGATCACTAACATACAAAAGCCAATAAGGATCCTCCTACCAGTCAACACTCCAGAGTTTCTATTCTCAGAAATATACATCATGGTAAATAAGCTCAATCAACTGTAACTTGAACCAATCTCTAAATACATAGCAGATATTCACATCCTATCATTTAATATCAATCTTATTATTCAAAAATTAACCCCCTCTCTAAACTAATCATATTAGCAGATGAGCTACATAAA